>JABUQX010050862.1:30000-80874 GCA_015478945.1 Trachelipus rathkii
TTACACAAATAACGACAGTAAGTATGACTATAAAGTCTTCAATTACATATTGATATATGTGATTTGCAACAATATAAATAGGTTATCTAATTTCTTAACAAAGTTTATATAAGATTCTTTTTTTTCTTGCAGTGGAATCAACATTAGTACCTGCTGATCAAGGGAGTCTTGAAGATTGTATGCTAAAGAAAATCACAACTGGCAAGAGAGGAAATAGAGGTGAGATGCTTTATCTATTATTATTATTATTATTATTATTATTATTATTATTATTATTATTATTATTATTATTATTATTATTATTATTATTATTATTATTATTATTAAATGCTACGCCTACTGCTAGAAACAATTAAAATTCACGTTCCATAAAAAGAAAACAAAAGTTTAGCATCAGTATATTCAACCATTAAAATAGTCCACATACATAATCATTAAGACGAAATTGACCTTTATACAACCTATATTTTAACCACATTTTGAGATTTTTATGGTTTGTGGGTTATAATACTTATATTTTTCCTCTTCATTTATATCGACAGTTCGTCATCCCCAATCTTGGGAATTTCTCGTTCGTCTTTTGATGAATCCCAAAACGAATCCATCTTTAATTAAATGGGAAGATAAGAAGAATGGAATTTTTCGTCTTGTTCAAAAAGAGGAAATTGCCAAGTTGTGGGGCAAAAGAAGTCAAAAACACAAAGATGAGCCTTTGGCTTATGACAATTTTGCACGAATTTTAAGGTAACTTTTAGATTTATTTTTAAATCCAAAAAAATAATTTGTTATTTTTAATTCAAAAAATAATTCTTTTTTTTAATTATCAAAAATATTTTTATTTGATCTTTAAAATTTTAAAAAGAGATAATTTGAGCTTTTTAAATTAAAAAAAAAAAAAAAATTTGAAAATTTTAAGTTCAAAAAAATAATTTGTTCTTTTTAAATTCAAAAATTAATTTGCTCTTTTTAAATTAATAATATAATTTGACCATTTTAAATTCAAAAAATAATTTTTCCTTTTTAAATTAAAAAAATTATTTTTTCTCTTTAAATTCAAAAAATAATTTTTTCTTTTCAAATTTTAAAAAATTTTTTTTTTCATTTGTTTAAAAAAATGTTTTCAAGAATTTTGCTAGAAAAAAAAAATATCTTAATTCCTCTGGTGGAACTACATTATTTAACATATTTTGTTTCATGAAGAGAATTATAAAGAACACTGATTACTTTTTTATATAAAGAAGCAAAATGTTATTTACACCTCTTTTATAAGTCATTTTCTACTTTTTCAGGTATCACTACAAATCAAAAGTTCTACTGCCAGTTTCTGACAAGCATTTGGTGTACAAGCTTGGAGATAAAGTCTTAGAGAATTTAAAATCACAAGGACACCTTCAGATCTGAAACCATTTCAAGAAATACTGCAAAGAAATTTGTATTAATGTTTTCAAGATGTTAACTAACACTTTTTTAGGAGGATTGGGAAGGGAGGGGAAAGATGGGCATTAATGTTACATGATTAAAGAGCCATTTTCAATTTTGTATGAAGCAAATTGAAGGAACACAGGGAAGGAAGATTTGCTATAATGAACTCGAAGGTCAAACTCGAATGTACTAGTGACACCACCTTGATGAAAAAGATGAAGTAAGAGGAAAGATAGAGAGTACGCTCAATCACTCACTATAAATTTCAACTCTTAACAGCCTCAAGAAAGCTGACAGGACAAAATGTCTTTCCAATCATTGGGAAAAGCAATGATTGTAAAAGAAGAATTTTCAGCATTTTGGAGAGGCTTTTTCAAATTCGCCACCTGAAAGAAATTACAATAAAAGTATTTTCAACCCATGACTGATAACTCTTTCATTACATGACAGAGGGAGGAATTCTATTATCTTTACGACTCTACCTCACACATTGCATTGGAAGTCTATTCAATAATAGAAAACATATTCCCAGAGAAATCATTTTTAACATTTTGGGAGCTTGGCACCAAAAATGAAGAGAAGGATTTTTTTTTTTTTTAAATTTAGAAACAAGTTTCCGAAACTGAACATAAAAATCAGTGCGAAACATTTTGGATTTTTTTGGATTGTGGTTATAAGACATCTTTTACCGTTTGAATTGCGAAGGTAGATAAAGAAAAATATTATTTCCGAGGTTATCAACCACTCAACAACGGAAGGAAAAGAACAAAGGAAAACCCATTCAATTAATGGTAGCTAAAATATGGCAACAGAGAAAGAAACTCGACAATTTGGCTACAGGATCCCACACACACACACTTTATAAACATTACAAAAAGAAGTGAAAAAACGTTTATTTTCAACTAACCGAGACACTGCCCCACATATTTTAGAGCCAATTTTGACGAGTCAATAGCAAATACACTTTGGCTTGTGACTTCAATCAAACTGTTTCATTAGCGAAGAAGATGCAAAGTTTGTAAGGAACCAACAAACGTTTTTTAGGGCATTATTAATTTAAAATATTTTTTTTTTTTTAATTTTTAATTTTATATCTTATTTATTAAACTAATATAATTTTATTTATTTAATAATTTATTTAACTAATTTATTTAGTGTACATTAAAAAATAAATATCCAAAGAAAGAAATATAGGAGCAGGATAGGATGTATTATTATTCATTCTTTGAATATATAATTTTATGTATACGTATTCATCATTTGTATATATTCATGTAAATGCATGTAAGTTACCGTTTTTCTACACTTATAAATTATTTATATTTTTTATACAAAAATAATAATAATAAAAATTTGTAATAACAAAAGTATTTCCGTTATATAGTAAATGGAATTAGCCTCAAACGTTCTTAAGGATATAATATACTTAAACTTAATAACAAAAACATATTTATGCAACCTGATGAGGAGCAATGAGTCGTCCGAAAGACAAAGAAGTAAACTAATATTATGTAAAAGAAAAACGCGAAGTAAAGAAAAAAAAAGAAATAAAAAATCTTTAAGACTCGCTGATTCGCTCGTTAGTTCGTTAAGCATAATAAATTCTATAAAAACACATTACTCGGACCAGATATCTTTAACAAGATGTGAATTCTGTAGCTCTTGTGGGCTCTCAAACCACTTCTCAATAGATCTTAAACCAATGCAACTAACTGGCAATCGTTCATTCTTAAGTATAGACAATATTATCAATAATATATCGAATTACTTTTTCTAATCTAGTTTTATATTCATAATATTATTTAATATCTTATATATATAATATATATATTTATTCATATATAAATCTAACATCTTTAGACGCCAGCTCAAAAATAAATATAAAAAAATAAACTAGAATAAATAAAGAAAAAAAAACTAATAAAAATGACTTCCACTTTCATTTAAGAACATAAAATGATACTGATTTTTAATCATATTGTTTGCTTTTGTCAATGATAAATTGCTATTGGATCCTATTGAAAGTCATTCTCTCTCTTTAAAAATTAATAACAATTCAAACTCCCAGTTGGTTATTATTATTATTTTTTTTTTTTTTGTTTTTTTCTCTTTTTCTATAATTTTATATTATTATATGTGTATATGTGTATATCTATTATATTATTTATTGATGTTGCGTTATTATGTATCTTTGTTATATATGCCTTGAATGGCATGCTATATAATTAATATATAACGAAAATAACACATTTGTGATCTCCAAATATATTTTATATTTCTGTAACTACTGTAAAATAAATTATATCACTTCACAAACTTTAATTTAATGATAATCATTTAGAAAAAAAAAAAATAGACGAACAAATGCAATACAATAAAGTATTTTTTATTTTTTATTTCTTGATTACTTAAATTACCCCTACATATTAAATATTAAGGGTAATTGTTTACATAAAAAATAAAAATTTCTTTTCACTCTTTTTTTGAATAAAATTATATTTAATATTCGTCAACGTATCCTACACCTGGCACTTTTAATTTGGAGGGTCTCCAGCCCCGGAGCCCATAAAAGACGAGCCGCCATGTATCTTAGTTTATATTAATATCTATTATATATATAATATATATTATATATATATATATATATTATATAATTAATATATTATTAATATATTATATATATATATTATATATATTATATATATTATATATATATATATATATATATTATATCTAATATATATATAAGGATGGAAATTTTTATAATACACTCTCCATATTTATAATTTTGAAATCACAGTTTCTTAAATCCGGGTTAACCTATTATTTCGGATATAAATCTCTAGCTAAAGTGTGCCTCGCAATTTGCCGGTGGTTATTATTTACTCCTATGAAACTTAATTTATAACGTTGCCAAAACTAATTAATACTTTGTAGTTGTTTTAAATTTCAAATAATTTATAAATATTATTTTAACACAGTCAGTCACCCTATTAGCCATATTGGCGCGCGGATAATACGGTACGCTACAGTTTCTTAAATTCTTCACACACAATGAGTTGAAGGTTGATATATATGACCATATAGATAATAAATATAAAGTATTTGGAATATATTCGTTTAAATTATATATAGGTATACTATATAGTACGAAATAAAACATATATATCGATTATATTTGATTTGGATAATATATTTCGTTTTGGGAATATATAGTCTATAATTTTTTTCGGTCACTAATAAGAGTACGAATATCTTCAGTTTATGTCTCATATATCATATATTACTATATATATATATATTTATATATATATTAATAATATATATTATATATATTAATATATATATATATTATATATATATTATATATATATTATATAATATATATATATATATAATTAATATCTTATATATATATTATATAATATATTAATATATATTATTATATATATATATTACACCTTATTATTATTTATATTATTCTAGTCACTACTAATAAACTCACATATTATGATATATATATAATTATAAAGTTTTAAAAATTTTATAATGTATAATACTATTTTATCTTTCTACTAATAATATTAAATTTGAACTTTAAATTTACTAATAACTCTCACTTATAGTTATCCTGTCGTTTTTAATTTCTTATTTTCTAAGAAATTATTTACAATATTTTTTTTAAAAATAAAATCAATTCGAATTAATTTTTTGCAATAATATCGAATTCTGTAATACATAATAATAATAATATATGAATAATATAATATCTATATAATAATAATAATAATAATAATGAATAATAATAATAATATAATCATAATAATAAAATAGTAAATTAATAATTTAACTTAAAAAATGCATATTCTTGTTTAACTCGAGTCATATGTAGCGATTTAATTAAGCTTTAACTCAAAGCACTTAAAGCGCGATTACGTTAAATGCAGTTTTTTTTTTTACTGTATATATACATAATTTTAAAAAGTAATGGAATTATCTTTAGTAACGTTAGCTATAGAATCGAATCAAATAATAATACATTCTTCTCTTCTATTATTAGTAGCTAATAATAATGAAATAGAATTTTATTTTAATTAATGATTTATATAGATATGAATATAAAAGGCTTTTAACACTCAAAAGATATATCACATAGTTTATACTAATAACAGAAGTATGTGTGTCGACTGCTTATATTGGTATCTGTATAAACTCTTTCTGAAACATTCTTATATCATCCACTCATATAAATATAGTGATTGTGAAATTGTAGACAATTAAGGTAAACTATGATATTCTAAAGCATCATTTAGCATTAAATGACTCTTACATAACACTTATTGAGCTTGAAAGCTCTGCTGATCACTGAGAGGTAGTTGATATACTCCTTAATCACAATACCCACTACACAAAGTTGGCTCGTATACAATAATAATTATTTACATAAGAGTAAACTTAATAATACTATAATTTTAATATTAATGATTAAATAATAATTTTATATAGATATATAATAGTTATAAATAGATAATAATGCCAAGGGATTATAATAACATATATTAATTTGATCAATGAACTCAAATATTTGTATGATTTAAATGAGAACTCAAAATATAACATAGTCGAACTGGATTTATGGTTTAAAATAAGAGGGTATAGCCTCGATAAATAATCTAATGGGATTTATAATTTACATACATATTATATGTTATTTTATTTTTTTATTTATTTATTTATTTATTTATTTATTATAATTTTATAATTATTTAATATATAGTAATTATATGCAGTAATAATAAATAATAAATATAAATATGTGTTTACGGTATTTTTATTAAGCTTTACACTAACGCATGGTCGTAGCATAAAATTATATTTAATTTGTTAAAAACACTTATTAAATTAATGTAATGTAGTTGTGTGAGTTGATGTGTATGTAGTAAAATACACACTCAAACATTTAAAATAAATTAAATTTTAATAATACATAATATTAATTTAACATAAAATTATATTACATATAAGTTAGAAATATAAATTTAAATTAAATAATAATAATAATTAAACTAATGGCAAGTAATAAACTCTACTAAAATTGTTCTATAATGGACACGTGTTATGTTTTTGTTATCCACCACGCAATATATATTATATATATAATACCCTGTATATATATATATAGTCCTATTTTGTTTACTCTAGTTTTATCTTATTTTATTTTATTTATTATAGTATATATATATATGCTAGTTATATATATATATATATGATACATAACATAATGAATTTATAGGTAGTGGTAACGGACCGTATTCAAAAGTTCGAAATATTTTATTAAAGTAATTTTAAATTTAAAATAAAAAAGCAAATCTGGAAAAAAATAAAATATTATTAATACAATAAAACAATGTTTAGAGAATTATATTATATATAGTGGGAACGAAATATATGTTAGTATGGTAGTTAATTTAATTACTCACTTATTAGCATAATAATATAATATTAGAAAATAATTAACAATTATTATTTAGTTAATATAATATATAAATTTATAAAAGAATCTATTAGTCAGTTATGCTGATCGAGTGAAAGTTTTAATCCAATAGCGATGCTATATAGGATTATACTACGTAAAACTCACATTTATTTTATTTGAAAAGAATTCAAAATAGACAATTCATATTGGGACTTCATGTGTCGATTGTGATAATATAATATAAGATTGTTTAATAGAACATAAGACATGGATAATAAAGAAAGAAAACTAAGATGGGATAATAAATCGCGTATAAGAGAAGAAAGAAAGGTAAATATATAACGATAAATATAATAATAATACTCTCTCAAAAGATCTTAGTAGTATTCATGATAGTATAAAATATTCATTGAAATTAAGTTAAGCTTGGAAAGAAATCAAGCTTAAAGAAGAAGAACCATTTGATAATAATATTACTTATATATACATATTTTCGCTAACTTTATATATATATTCATTTTGAAATTTTGAGATTATAATTGAAAATTATCAAATTCATAATTTAAATAATAATTATATATATTATTTCTACAAATATTATATGAATAGTTAATTGTGAATAGCATAACATAGATGGTCGCTCAGTCTCGGTTTTAGTCTGATTCCTTTAAAGATAAATTCCATAATTCAAGATTCATAAAATAGTAAGTCTCCCTCTCTAACTAAACTCTTCACTGTCAGCATACATAGAATGTATATACACGAGAATAATATCATTGTGGAAATTGCACTGGTGAAGATTCCAGTGCGAACTTTCTTTTGATAATCTTAGTCAAAGAATCAATCTAGTCTCAAATTGAAACAATGCGTAGATAGAGACATGACATAAAATCATATGAAAAAGAAAAAATAAATTAAAAAAAATATAATTTTAGAGTAATTCTCTTCGCAAGATGCTTATATATAATTAGTGCAATTACAGTGCGCTGAATCATGGTATATACCTCATTTTGGGATACTCCGCTGTGTTATAAACAATAATATGTTAACACACAATAAGAAAAAAAAATGTATTAAAAAAAAAAAAATAATAACATGTATATAGTTAGTGATAATAGTATAGTGAATAAATGCTAAGATATGTGAGATTCTTAAAGACACTAGAGAGGACTATTTTGAGACGCGGTAATGTATTTATTATGGTTTCGACTGTCACACACGTTAAAATGATAGAGACTTTGCATATGTAGTAATAAATAGAATATGATAGAGTCGAGAATTATATTTTATTTTGCTTTTTTGTTTATAGAGATCACATTAATAGAAGATTATGCATCATAATCCAAGAGGAGTGATATATTAATAGATGGTAATGGGAAATTAAGATAGCTGAGCGTACGGCTCACGATGGACGTATGGAAAGTACTGGTCTCTGGGCCTTCGGGGAACTTATGCGGGGTAGGACTAATTTCCCACCCTCCGGGGAGGGTCTGTCTGGAGAACTCGACCAGCTGTCGTATGTATATTAGTTATTTATATTGGGTGTTGTCGCGTGGGGTTACTTCGCCTGCTCACTCTCGCTAACTCATCTAATACGGGGTAAATATAAAAGGAATCGTTCTCTCTTATCGTATCCCTTATATGTTCCCTCTCAGTTCGGCGCGAGTTACAAAAGCCCGCGCCCCCCGCGATCCGCTCAGCCTCGTCAGAGGCACCCTCTCTCCCCGCCCCCCCGCCCCCCTCAAACCACACACCGCCGACGCCGCGTCCCGCGCTCTCCGCTCCCACTCCCGCGCCCCCCTCAGGTGGGAACCCCCCCCCCCCACCTCGTCCACGCCCTACGTCTCGCCCTCCCCCGCTTGCCGGCTCTCACTTCTGTCTGCTGCAGACGCTGAAACAGTACAAGAAACTCCTCCTTGATTAGGCTCTGCCCGTGAGTGGACGGTGTTTATCTCTGTACATATATATATAATATATATATAATGATTTATATATAAAAATATAATAGGGTATATTTTATTTTTGTTTTTATTATATATATATATAATAGTATATATATATATATATATATATATATATATTAGTATATATATATATCATATATAATATATATATTGGGTGGGTGGGGGGGTTTTATGCCTTTTTGGTGTTTAGCTTGGGGGTCAGTTTCGAATTTTTGTATTTTTGTTTTTTAATATATTCCTAGTTTATCCTAAAAAATCAATTTAAGTGGTGAACGGACATGATCAAAAATAGTATAGGGATCTTTTACATTTTATCGACTCCGTAGAGGGGGTGTGAGGTGTGGGGGGTGGGGGGGGGGTGTGTGTGTGTGGGGGTGTGTGGTGTCTAAGGGAATACCCAAGAGTAAACGCCCCCCCCCCCCCCCGCCCAAACATTATTAATTACGTTGTTGGTGGTTTCTTTTTTTTTTTTTTTTTTTTCGGCCAGTTGAAAAAAAGCCGGGGAACCGACAGGGTGGACTGATTTGCCGGCCCCTGTGGAGAAGGTTCGGGAGACTGTTTTCCGCTCTTTGGCATGGGGTTGGGAGCGGGCGGGGTTCCTAAAAAAAGCTATCCTGCCAACGCTATTTTCCCTAATGTGAAATTTGTAACCAGGATTTCCTAAAAATGTATTCCATTTCGCTCTAGCTGTCCTGCCTCATTTTTGAAGATATAATTTTTGTTTGTGTTTTATTTTTTTCTCGTTCTCTTTTCTTTTTTTTTTTACATTTCTGACCCCTTTGTAATACAATTTTTCATCAAGGGATGTATTCCCGTTCTCTACTGTAGCATTAATAGTTTTCTAGATATATATGTCATTCCTAGCCGTATGACTTGCTGGTCTTTATTTTTGATTTATATATATATATATATATATATATATATATATATATTATATAGTATATATATATATAATATATTATATATATATATATATATATATTATATATATATATATATATATATTATATATATAATATTTATATAATATATTATTATATTATATATATATATATATATATGTCACTGATTTATTATCTCGACTTGGGTTTCTTTTTAGTACTATTTTTTAGTACTTTTCTGTTAACATATTGATTCGTATTAAAGTACTTTTACTTTGGAGATATACTTGTAACTTGTAGTTGTACAAAAACTGTACAGTGTATCTTATATAACTTATGGCAATATAGCCGTTTGTTACTTATGAGAAATTCCGCTAAGTACTTGCTAAGTATATACTTTTGGCATTTTTAAACTTGCCAATAATATTATTATAATAATTTATTTTTTTAAATATCATTTTCGAAAATCCGATTGATATTAATTATTTCTTATATTAATGTGTATATCTATAAATTAATTTCTACTAATTATGCGAGATATATAAATATTTTTATTATAATTTTTATTATATATAATTTAACTACGTACTTGGGATTATTACCATATGTAATTATGGGTTTTTTTCTGTCATATTAAGGTTAGGGGTCGTATACTTTTTATACGAGATATTTTAATTATCTATTGATTTATATATTAATATATATCATATTTATAATATATATTTTTTTATATAATATATATATAATATATATATTAATAATATATATAGGCGAGATGATTGAATTTAGTTTAATTTGTGAAGTTAGATCCTAACAAAGCGTTTATTTATACGTTTCTTATTTTAATTGTTCGCGAAAGGGAATTAGTAAAGAGAGCATATAATAGTTTAATACCTATACTTAATATTATTTAGGGATAAGGGGGATATAGGTAATCTATCGTATAAGTATTATAGGGGAATTAGTTTATTGAGTTGTATGTTAAAGGAGAATATTAATTGCTGTCTAATTTATTGGATTAGAAAGAGTTTTCATCATCGTAGTGACCTGAAGGACTCTAATTGGTTATAGAAGAAAAGGTGTGAGGGCGTTTAGAGTTATGATAGTAAGATGATGTTGAGATCAATGCTTTACATTGAACAAATAATTAGAAAAATGAGGAGAAAATAGAAATAAATTGTATTTAGGTTTTATGATTTGCAATACAGGTACGTAAATGATAGGATTTAAATAGGTAATATAGCACTTTAATTGACAGGTGTTAGTGTATATTGAGTGTTGGTGGTAAGCTTGAATGGAAATCAATAAGTAATGTTTATTAGATAGACGTCTAGTTGATAGCGAGCTATGTAAGTAGATTATGCAAAATATATGATTAGTCGAAAGTAATTGGTTTACTTTGTGTTTTTATTCTCTTGTAAGATGTAGTAGCGCAATGGTGAGGTCACACGGTGATTGTTTTGATGTTATAGAGCTCATGCCTTGGTTTATTTTTTCACTAATTTGTAAATAGGCTGCTGGGTTATAGATATGGCTGGGCAGTTAAATGAAACGCATATTGAGAGAAATGGATTGAGAGTTTGGTCAAAAAAGGATTGGATGGTTAGAATAAATGATTGGAGAAGATAGAGAGTGTATAGAGCGAGAATATCTGTATGTTAGGAATATGGTAGAAGTGAGTTTTGGCGCAGGGTGTGTAAAAAGGAGGGTTTGAAAGTAAACAATAGATAGAAGTAAGGTTATGGTTGCAAGTGAGGACAGTCCTCGGTGTGAAGTTATGTTAGATGAGATGATATGATGTGCTGCTGGAACAAGTGTTTTTGAGTTTAAATATTTAGTGTATAGGTGTTGGATGAACATATGTACACCAAAATTCATATGTTTGTAAGAACTGTTATTGCAATAAATTTTAATTTGGGTAAAAGCACAAAGACCTACGTGAGATCCACCAGAGTAAGAAAAACAAATAAGTGCATGGGTCGATAAATCAATGATCGACATGAACTAATAGCATGAACCGATGACCCGAACTGATGAACCAGATAGTCGAACCGATAGAAAAGCACAAGATGAACGGCGATGCACAGAGTTTTGACAAATGCTTTCAAGCCATAATTAAATGGGAAACATATGGAAGGAAAAAGTGTTGCCGGGTTTTAAATTCAGTGGGAGTAGATACATATTTTTATTATTTTGGGCTGTTTCGGGGCAGATAAGGGGGGCTGGAAGCTGGAATATGTAGGAAATTAGTGAAAAAAATTGCGAAAAACACGGAAAAATTGATCATTTTTAATGATTTTTTTTTCAATTTAAGGGGGCAAATCCCCTTCCCAAAATCCACCTCCTTGCTACAAATATTCATGTTTTAGAGCTTTTCACCTCTCTAGCCCCTCAGAAGAAATGTAAACACTAAAATAATCCTTTTCATCCCTCCAAATTATCAAAAAGTGATAAAAATAGGTGGGGGCCTCCCCCGAAAACGGGGGTGATGGGGGAAACGGAGATCATATTCGGTTTCAGGAGGTCATTTTACATAAGAATCAACAGGAATGATGTTAGGGCCGATTTTTATAATTATAATAATTATTAGTCTATATTACAATGTTTGCTGTCCTCCACTAATTGTTGTATGTTCTATTTTTTCAGACAGATAGCTAATTAATAAATATATTGGTAACACCTTGGGATGGCTACTAGAGTATGTAAATATTCTCCAGATGCTTTCTGTTATGCGTGTGGTTACTATATTGGCCAAAAGCAAGTATCCTACAAGATCGTGGCAAGTGCCAAATTCTGCACAGCGTACAGACTTTATTTTGGAATTGGCATGGGTGACCAGGAAAAGTCATGGGCACCTCACATGATATGTGGAAGCTGCTGATCTACTTTAGAAGCATGGCTACGAGGTACTGGAAGAGCTATGCTTTTTTCTCTTCCAATAGTCTGGAGAGAGACGAAGAACCATCATTCATATATATGATTGGTGTTCCAAAGGACAGAAAAGGTAAAAGAAGATGAGCTCTAACGTACCCAGACATACCATCATCTATAGCACCTGTCCCACATGATGATCGCTTACGTGTGCCTCAACCACAAGAATATGTAAGTATATTTCTTCTTATATTGTCTAACCGTATTACTTTTGATTTACATGAATGTTAAAGTAGTTATAACGTTTTCATGTTCCTAAAAATGCAAGCTATGCTAATGTCAATCCTGTCTTTGGTGTCGCTTCTGTATGTACTTACCTTCCCCTTTGCAGACAGAAGATGCAACAGGTAGCGGTAACGAAGAAATGGAAGAATCTTTCATACCAAGAACGACTTCGGAGCTTCAGTTTCCAAGTCAGAATGAACTAGATGATTTGATCAAGGATTTAAATCTCACAAAGTCAGGAGCTGAGCTGTTAACATCAAGGATAAAGGAAGGAAACTTCGAGGGGAAGACTGCAGAGCACATGTGTACCGGAAACAGCATAACAAGTTTGAAAATCTACTATCATGTTAGTGGCGAACTGTGTTTTTGTAAAGGGATGAATGGTTTGCTTTACTGTCTGTTAGACTGAAGTATGCATCCTGCAGAAATGGGGTCTGTTTAATAGAAGCAAGCTCATACAAGTCTCAAAGAAGTGTTGGCTCTTTGCCTACATACATGAAATCCATATCCCCATCTTGCCTCTGCCACCACTATCGTAAGCCTGAAGAAAGAATCGACGATAATGTTAAGAACTTCTTGCAAAATAGGTTATGTTCGTTTCCAGCTGGGATGCTTATCGTGGTGAACTTCAAGCAGTTTGCATTTTAAGCTTGGTTTGGCCAGTGGGCATATACACTAAATATTCATGTGTTCACCAATATAGAGCACGTCCAATACGGCCACACCAATTGCAACTTTGGCGCAAGGAAATTTACATGTATCTCCAGACAGAGTTTATTAGTGCGAGTCGAACACAGTTTTATTACGGGCCCGCCAGCACTTCTATATTCAAACTTTGAATCTGGTAAAGCACTCATCTGTGAACGGTTCTCTCAGCTCACTAGAGAAGCATTCGCGCATACGTCTTATGTTTCGCAAACATATCTGATGCTAAGCATGCACGGGTGGCATATTTGTTGACCGGGCCAAATAAAAGCAAATGTTGAAGCTCGGAGAATATGAGAATGAGATAGAACAGATAGATATAGAAGAGAAGCTGGTGAATAGATATAGTAGATGTTATATACGTGATTCCTAGGAAATTGCAAAGATCGCAAACTACAAAAAGCTGGTAGGAAAGGCTTTATCGATAGCTTTAAGGAACTGGGTTTGTCGTATGTCCCTTAAGATCATTCTTGCGGCATTCACACCTAAAATTTTTAACCACAGAACTTAGGTACGTCAGCGGAGGAGCATCGGGCGAGAAATTTCATCAGAGATTCACACAATGGAAGAAGATACCAAGGCGATGCGATATGCAATGTTGGGAACTATATATGATCTCTACTTAGAAAAGATAAAAGTATTCACTCTAAAAAATCTGCGATCGTCAAAGCACTTTCAATTTCAAGAAAAGTATTATCATTAAAACATTTACAATGTCATAATGGTATTTTCCTCTTATAATGTTTGTTTTACTTCCCAAACACCTCCAGTAATGGAAATATAAATTCCCCATGTGTTATTATCATATATATTACAAATATCAGCACCAAACGCTTGCGCATCAAGAAAACGGTGAGTATATCCGTAGCAAATATTGAAAGTACAAATATCTCAAAAAACTATGATGATATGCAAATAATAATAATAGTGATTTTGATGTCAGCTTCAGTAAAAACACGCTATAGAACACATAAAAAAATATAATAAACTAAAAATGTTTATTTTGAGTTGTTAATTCATATTATGCTTTTAATCTATGAAAATTTTCATATCTAAATCATAACTATAATATTAAATGTGCAAATTAAATATGTATTGATTGTTCGTAAATTACCTTACGAAAAATTAGACTTTTGAACTGCCCCTCCTTCTCCCTAGGAGAGAGGAGGGAAATAATCTAAAAAATAAATAAAATTAATTCTACTCAATACGGTCCTAGAATTATTTCAAAGAAATAAAATAACAGGAGTGTTTACAAAACATTTTAAGACATCTTGCAAATTAATAATAAAAAAAATATCAGTTGTTGTAGATAATAAATATGATTTGATCTAATACAATGAATGAAGGCTTTAAAAAAAATTCCCCTGTGAGAGTTACATAACGCCAGAAATAAGACCCCTCCCCCACCGACCCCTTTGTAACAGTTCATGATAACACTGTCAAAGACCACCATCCCCAATCACCATTGTTACATATTTTATGAATAGCCCCATAGGGAATACATATTCATATGCGCTAGTAGAAACTCTGACTCAAGCCATATAATATCAACATCATTGAAAATATGACTATGGAAAAGCGTAAACTGTAAATCAACTTTAATGATATTTAATAAGTCTCATGAGAACATATATCTTAAAAGATTTTTAAGCTATATGGGCTATGAAATACTAGGCATAAAAAAAATTATATCCTAACATTAGCCGAAAGAAAAAGGGCATTTCAAATAATCTCTGAAAAAATATAATTGATAATCATAAATATTTTATGACAAACGGCGTCTTGAATATATATATATTATATATTATATATATATATTATAATATATTATATATATATATATATAATACTATATATATATATATATATATATATATATTATATATATATATATATATATTATATATAGTTAAATTATTCATAATCGCAATTATTATTTAGATTTAACAAAGAAGCATATAAAGTGGAAGGTACAGAATTCTGCTTCTGCCGGGATTGAACCACCTTCGCGTGTTGGAAGAGGACAAATGGCTGGATGTTTAACGACTGAGCTATCGCCCAACCCAAAAAGTTGGAGTCAAGAACAGTTTTAAAGCAATCGAGTTCACTTCAAGGCGACATCACCAGGTGTCCAGCCTGTCCTATCCCTCGTTCTTAATAATATGTAGTTGTTAAATATTGCGTATTCGCAATTTATTATTTAGATCTTAAACAAAGAACAAAAGGTGGGAAGGTAAAGAATTACTGCTTCTCCGGGATTGAACAACCGCGTGTTGCGAATGAGACAATATGCTGTCGATGCTTTACGCGCTGAGCTATCCCGCCCAAAACCAAAAACAGTGAGTTCAAGAACATTTTAAAGGCATGGCGAGTTCCCTTCAAGATGAAATCACCAAGGCTGGTGCCAGCCTGTCTAATCTCTGTGTCTTATATTTGTAGTTGTTAAATATTGCGTAATCGCAATTTATTATTTGATCTACAAACGAAACATAAAGTGGGAAGGTAAAAGAATTACTTGCCTTCTCCGAGATTGAACCACGCGTGTTGCGAATGAGGACAATATGGCTCGAATGGCTTTTACGAGCTGAGCATGCCCCTCAACGCCAAAAAAGTTGCAGTTCCAAGAGCAGTTTCAAGCAATCGAGTTCCCCTTCAAAGGCGACATCACAAGGTGTCCAGCCTGTCCTATCCCTCGTTCTTAATAATATGTAGTTGTTAAATATTGCGATTATGCAATATTATATTGGTGATTGGTTCTATTGGCTTCACTGGGACAATCTCGATAGGCCCATGTGGCTTCTTACTGTCTTTTTATTTTCTACATGTTCTAATGATCTACTTAGCTGTAACATTACACGCCTTATGCGCACCTTAGTGTGGGAATACTCAACTAAAATTATTACGTGATCACACCTACACTTCGACGGTGGAAACATTTTCCTTCCACATTTTTATCGTGGCTTCAGTAACCGATACCTCAAATAAAAGGAACTCTTTGCTTGATTCTGGTAAATTTGATACATGCATATATATTTTAGCTTTAATTTATAGATAGGAAAAATCATTTTAAAAGTGTGAGTGATACGATTTGAGAATAATTTTAGGAGAAAATATAGGTACGAGTAAGTACTTATATATATGAAATACATATAGCTGTGAAGATGCGTAGGAAATCGAGCCCCTATTATTAGGCTTTTACATTATTACATTTTACATTATTTAAACTGTTAGAGTGTATTTTTGGGGATTTTCTGGAAATTTTATAAAATATGGTAAAGCATTTATTACACCCGACAAGGTACATTCAAGGTACATAGCCATCGTTTTCATATTTTTTTCTCTTATTAAATTTCTTTTTTTTTGCTTTTTCGGGAATTTTATAAATATGGTGAAGCATTTATTACACCCGACTGGAATAATGCTACTTAGTCCTAATTTTCATTTTTTTTCACTTATTAAATTTCAATTTTTACTTTTTCGGATATTTTATAAATATGGTAACTGGAAGCACGCTACATAGTCCTAGTTATCATTTTTACTTTAACTTATTAAATTTCATATTTATGCTCTTTCGATTTATAAAATATGGTAAAGCATTTATTACACCGGACAAGAAAAATGGTACATAGCCCTCGTTTAAATTTCAGAGGAACCATTAAATTTCATTTTTGCTTTTTCGGGAATTTTATAAATATGGTAAAGCATTTATTACATCCGACTGGAAGCAAGCTACATAGTCCTAGTTATCATTTTTAATTTTTTTTTTTTTTTTTTTGGGGGGGCTTTTTCGGATGTTTTATAAATATGGTAAAACTTTTATTACACCCGACCGGAAGCACGTTAGATAGCCCTCATTTTCATTTTTACTTTAACTTATTAAATTTCAATTTTTTTGCCTTCTCAGAAATTTTATAAATATGGTTAAGCATTTATTACATCCGATCGTGCACTAGTTATGGCCTCCAAGTTAATTTCATCCTCTTTTATTCATCATAGGCATAATACACTTTTGCAGCATTTATCACCATTCGATATATAGTTACTATTTTATTTAATAATTATCTTTGAAATATATTATATATATGTTATATATTAATTATCAGTTATATATATATATATTACTATAGTTATATAATATATTATATATATCACACTATATATATAATAATATTCGTATATTATATATTATATATATATATATATATATATATCTTATAATGTGTTTGTGTTTGTCGGTAATGGAAACATAAACTTATATCATTGGGCTGATATCTGAAAATCTCTAAGAGGTTAGAGGCCACGCAATTCACTATTTCCTCTGGTTTGTGTGGTTTAAATTTCATATATATATATATATATATATATATATATATATATATATATATATATATAATCTATATATATATATATATATTATAGTATATATCTATAGTATATATATTAGTATATATTTATATTATCACAGGCGACTGCCTACACTCGTGGCTTTAGCACGAAGTTATTATTATAGAAAACGAACGATCTCTTCAAATTTCGTAAGTCTATTAAAATTCTCTATTTTTTTGTGAAAATAGGTCATCGGGAAGAATACTTTACATCTTGCCAATGAACGGGTTTGTAAAATTTAAATAAAAAGGTGTAAATTAATCGCCATTGAATATGCTATTTTATCAACTGTAAATGGCGACGGGCCTCGTGCCTTCTCCGAAAGCGGAGACAAAATTCGTGAATTTTTATTTTTTTAACAGGAGATGTTTTCATAGCCGAGGAGGCCAACAGAGCTGTCATTTTATTATAAAAAAAATTAACAATGAAATTTAATTAGATTTTTAAATGGCACATTTGGATAAAAATATTAACATATATAGTATATACTATAATTTTATATATATTATATTATATATATAGTAGTAATAATATTATTATATATATATATATATTATATATTATTATATATATATATATGCATATATATAGTATAATTAATATATATATATATATATATATATATCGGTATATATATATATATATTATATATATTATTATATATATAATTAATATTTGATTATTGAATTTTGAAAGAAAAATAATAATGGTTGCTTTATCATAAGACTTATAAGCTAAAAAGAAATTCTAAAATATGGATGACTCAAATATCTCATAAATAATTATTGTGTTATTATATACTATACATATATATATATATATAATATATATTATATATATATATATATATAATATATATATTATATATATATATATAATCTATTATATTATATAATATATATATTATATGATAGAGAGAGAGAGAGAGAGGAGGCGCGCCATAAAAAATAAAAAAGTTTAAATTTAAAAGTTAAATGAGTCGCCGTCTGATATATATATATATATATATATATATATTATTATAATATATATATATATATTATAATATATATTATTATATATATAATATATATATATTATATATATATATATATCTATATAATATATATATATATTTAAAGACTATAGGTATAAAAATAACAGCGAGTGTTAAAAATATTTCCTATTGAAGTTAAGTTATTTAAATTTGAAGCACATTGAAATGAAGAAGGAGCCCGATTGCGTCGACTTTATTCCTTAAAACTTTTCAAAACTTGAATCAAAAGATGTCCAAATAATTTCCAAGTGTAACTTGCAACTTGCAAATAAATTTGTTCTTTTCTTATTTACACATTTTAATCACTCTTCTTAAACTTAAAATCTTAACTTATCTGTCCAACTAATCTTCTTTATCCCCCTCCCTCGCTTTCAATTTGCTATATAAATTGTAACTTTTTCTCCTCTTTTTCATAAAAGTCTTGGAAGCCAAAGTCTCCGGTCCTACTAACTTCCTCCATCTTTTATTGGCTAAGAATTTAGTTATATTACTTTTTAATATTGAAATAGCATTTACAAAACGTATCACCTAATTTTGATATAAGTTAGATTATCAATTAATTGGAGTAGAAAAAGAGAGTATTAAAGGGGCACTTAGAAGTGAAAGTGCATTAAGCCATATTATTATTTTATTATTATTATTATTATTATATTATATTATTATTATTATATTATTATATATATTATTATTATATTATTGATTAAAAACTTTCGATTAATAATTTATCAGTTGCCCAGCGCCCGGCACAGCAATTTTTGTTTTTTTTTGAAAAATTAAAGTAATTAAAGAGAACTTTTTGCCTTTCCCCTCTCGCAAGATGAACATAAAATATGGTAACTAAAAAGTAAAGCGATGATAGTATACTATATTATTTTTCTTATCTTAAAACATTCCCAGGTTGATACTTGCGACATAAAAAATGCACTACTGTTCACTAAACCCATTAAAACCTATTATTGTTATTTACTATCCTAATATTATATATTTTTAAAATTAGCATATGGCCTATTGATTATTTGTCGCTACCAGTATTCGAAGGACTTATACTTCTTTAACTAATTTTATCCCTATATCTTTTCATGAAAATTACTTATTATTTAGATTATGAACTACTATTATTATTATTATTATCTTGATTATTATTTAATTATCAGAAATAATTAGAATCACTGTTTTTTTTCTCTTGGTGACAAAATTTACATTACTATTTTTCTGAAGACTGACTTGACACGCGAGTCTCGTCTTATTGTTATTATAATAATTATTATATTTTATGTATATTATTATATTAGTAGAGTTATTCATTATTATTATTAATTATTATTAAAATAATATGATCGTGCGATATCTTTTTATACAAATTTTACGATTACTATTTTCTTAAAAATAGTATGACCCACATCTAGGCATAATGTTATTGTTGTTAATTATTATTCATTATTATGGATTATCTATTATTATTATTATTAATTGTTATTATTGATTATGGTCTCAAGGACAAAAACTCCCCTAGTAGGCACCGTTGCACCGATTTATGGATTTTTGAATTTGATTAAAGCAATTCAGATGATATTAATGTTCTTCTATTAATTTTTATATTATTATATTATTATCTACCAACCAGACAAATCCACAATCTTCTCATTCTATTCTTCAAATATTTTTTATAAGACCCAAAAATCGATAAATATTATGTTGCTTTATTTATTCTATTAATATTTCTTTTCTATATATCCTGTAACACACAAATAATCATTACAGCTATATTTATTATAATTACCATTTATACTATTATAATTTTTTTTTTCATCATTTTTTTTTGTTGAAACAGAATCAGTTTGATGACAAATCGTATCCGTTTCTTTTGAAAGAATTGATTTAATTGAAGTTTCGACTCTAATCATATCAGTCTTGTATTTAAGTATTATATTTATTGTACTTTATCAGTTTTGCTGCTTCTGCTGTTATCCTTTGATTATATATTTGTCTTTTGTCCATTATATTATTATTATCAATAGATTATTATTATTATATTATTTTATTATGTAAAATTACTATTATTTTTATAATATTATTATTAATATAATTAATTATTATTATTGCATATTATTATATTTATTTATCATTATTATTTATTATTATTCATGCATATCTCGAATTCGTTAAACTTATGTGCTGATTATATTATCTATTATTATTATTATTTTATATATTATTATATTTTATTATCTATTTTATAGCAATTATAATATGTAGATAGTAGTAGTAGTAAAACTTTAATAAAATTATATTATCAAATCTGATAATTGGTAAGACACTAACGGGGGTGATCTTAGTAACTGTAAAATATGATAAATAAGCTTATTTTTAATCTTTCATTATTATTATTATTATAGTATTTTTATTTTTATATCTTATTATGTATTCAATGGATATTCTTGGTTCACTTAATCAATTTGTGATCTTAAATCGTAGGTATATAAGTGTTCAGATTACTATTATTATATTGTGCTAATAGATTATTTTTATATAATATTGATAAATATTATTAGTAAAAAAAATTAAAAATTTTGTTAGTTTTACAATTATCATTAAATAACTTTAAAGAAATTGATAAAGATTGAAAGACAAACTTTGTGAATATTTAAAACAATAGGAATGACATTTAAACTATTATTATTATTATTATTATTATTGAAATATCTATATATTATATTAATTATATTCATTATTATGTTATTATTAATTATATATATTATAAAGTTTAACTTTTAACTTCCAATTGATGAAAATTTCTTCTGTTTAATTAAGGGTCTGTAAATTTTTGAAACTCAAAATATAAATGCATATTTTTGTACCAAATAATTTTACGATGATATTTTTGTTATTTATTTAATTGGTTTTTACTGTAGGTTTCTTTTTATTATTTATTAAATTAGGATAATTTTTTTTATCATTGAGTAGATTCAAAAATATATTATCCTTTGGATATTATCTATTTATTAATTAGTGATTTTAGCTATTCGAATGACTAGCATGTCATTTTTCTTAAGCCAACCTGAATTACTGAAAAAAGAAATACGGAGGAAAAAACCGAATTTCCATTATACCTTTGCTTGTGATTATATTATTATATTTTATATCAATTATGTAATTTCATATTCTAATTTCATATCCTATTATTCTAAATATTACATAATTTAATATTCAGTATTACTTATAAATTATTATATTGTATTATTAATGTATTATATTCTAATTACTATATATATATTCATATCATTTTTATCACGATTATCTTATGCTTCTTTTCTTATTATTCTTATATTCAGTGTGATTTTTAATTGTATGAGGTTATCTTCATTTTAAAAGAGGTAAATACTTTAATTATCCTTTTATATTATTATTATTTATATCACTTTTAAGCAATTATTTCTATTTTGCTATTTTCACTGATTAAAGAAATTTTCCAACTTCTTTTAAAGAGAATTTTTTAATATTTTATAGTACTCAAGATATTTAGTTTGGCATTTGATTTGTTCTCTCCCAATTTTGTTTACTTTTTTTTAATTTTTTAAATAGATCCTTAGTATTCGCTGAAAACCTGTTTAGATTTTATAGGCTAGAATTATAGCTTTCAATTCTTACTTATCCGAAGATGCGTTTTGCTTTTAAGTAATTACCGTGTACGTTCCTACTAGTTTGTGAATTTTTTTATTTCATTATTTGTTATGCCAATAGTTAGTATGAAGAGTAAATTGATACTTTAAGATTTGCATTTGGTTATATTATTATATGTTTATATTTAATTAAAATTAAAAAATAAATTTTATTTCATCTTTTTTTATTTATCTCTTTATTTTTTGCATTTGGTTACATTTTATTTTTTTTTTTTTACTCTCAGATTATGTATAATTTGTTTTTCTAATTTTATATATTATTTTTTAGGCCTGTAGCGTTACATTCAAATAAATATCTTCTAAACAAAAAAAGACAAGTCAGATGTATGCCGAATTTGATTTATCCCCCAGAATTAAATCAAGATATATATATATATATATATAATTTATATTATAATTTGATATTACATAAAAAATATTTATATACTATAATATATATATAAAATATTATATATTATATATAATATATTATATAGTAATGTGCCGAAGCGTCCAGTCATCTATCGATGCGGAGATGACTGACCAGATGTGATAAAAAATAAATCAATTCAAACTTTTCCCAAATCTTCCCTTATTATAATTTCCATTATATATGTATAAGCTATATATATATATTATATATAATATATATATTAGTATTAATATATTGCTCTGTACCTTATACTATAATATATATTATACTAATTAGATATATACCGTTATATATATATATTATATATATATAATATATTATATATATATATATAATATATATATATAATATATATATATATATATATATATATATATATATATATATATATATATATATATATATATATATAAATATATAATATATATTATAGTAATATAGTATACTAGTATATATATTCTTATCTATATTTTAATTAATTTTACATTTAATTATTTTTTTTTTATATAATTTATTTTTTATATATATCTTTAAATGCGCTTGAAAAACGATCAATTAAAATTGAATTAATATTAATTATAACATACGCCATATCTGGAAATTTGTCGGGATCCAATTTCGGTGACACATTATCAGTATTTCTGTATAAATGTTAACATCTCCTAAGCACTAATCAACAATAGTGAACGCCTGAAAAATGTAAAGATTAGTGGATATATAATTTGAAAGTCACTATTTTAAAGTGTGCAATGCTACTTCTCAATTTGATAACGAATCATAAGTACTATTATTTATAGGCTTTTAGGCAACTTTAATAAATTTCGTTTTCTTGAAAAACTTCCAATTAGATTAATTATAATATAAGCTATCTATTATAAATTCATTAAAATATTATCAAATTTTCATAGTAAAAACAGGAATATATATAATGTTACGCTTCAAGATCGCAACTAACAAGTCATAAGTAGAAATGAGTTTATCTTTAAGCTAGATATATGAATATGTATCATATGCTTTATAAAGTACGAAATCTTATGATACTAGCGTTATATCAATTTTTATAAAAAATATGGATAAAAAAATTCGTATTTCTTTGATAAGATATATGTATTTATTGAAAACTACATTTGAAATTAATACCTATATATTTTATTATTATATTATTATATTATTATTATTAATTAGTATTATTATTATATAATTAGTTATAATTATTATTATAATTTTTATATTATTTATTATAATTAATTATATATTATTTTATTCATATTAATATAAATTTAATATGAATTATGAATTTGATCCATCTATTAATTTAAATAAGTAGTTATTACTTCCCAATTTTAGTCAATTTCCCAAAATCTAGATTATAACTATTTACAAACTTAAATCTAACTACCTTCAATGGCCCAATGTAACATTTCTAACAGATTTTTCAGTTTATGATATATATTTCTACTTTCGTACATTTCGAGTATAATTTCTAATAAACATATTATACTTAAGATATTATCCTACATGCAGATAAGAGAAATTCATCGATACATTCATTTATATATATTAGAGAAATTTAAAAACAACAAGTATTTCATTAAATTTTGATTTATTCATTGAGTCTGAGACGTAAAGAAGAGTTAATATTTGGTCATAGGAAATAAGAGTTAATCTGAGTTATCTAATTATAACGGTAGTATATATATATAGTAGTATATATAAACATAATATATAAACTTGTTTGAAGAAATAATAGGCATAAGGCTAATGAAGAAGTTACTTCAATGGTACTTACTTCATAGGTGGATGGCTGATTAAGAGTAGTTTGTTGAATAGAAAACAGAAACAGTGTGTACAACTAAAATGCCCAATAAGATCCATCGTATGGTGATAATAGTGGGGGAAGAAGTGCTCTGGGTGTTCCAAGGGGTTTAAGACTGGATGGGAGCTTACGTGAGTTGAATTCCTTCACGTAGCTTCGCTTCTCTTATCACATCCTGATCGAAACCGAGACAGGACTCTCAAAATGGCAAGTTTGCTTAATCTTTGCAGTTCTATGACGCACTCATCGTTCGAATCAGTTATCGCTACTAAAAGAAATGTTATACAGAATTACACCTCGAAACAAACTGATTCTTGAATAAAAATCTTGCCCCTCTGCTAGAGGTTGGGGCCAAGTAATACGTGGTAATAAATTATGAATAATTATCTAGTATAAGTATATAATATTCGCAAAAGGA
Source organism: Trachelipus rathkii (assembly GCA_015478945.1). Classification (NCBI taxonomy): domain Eukaryota; kingdom Metazoa; phylum Arthropoda; class Malacostraca; order Isopoda; family Trachelipodidae; genus Trachelipus; species Trachelipus rathkii. Next base: position 55,356 of record JABUQX010050862.1, read on the forward strand.
TGTCATATTCACGACCACTAGCGTTATAGTATCATCAAAATAAAAAGTAGTATCTGCCTCACACACGCCTTATGAGATGGGTAGATCTGCGACCTTTGAGTCTCCTACGTTGAACATAATATATAATATAAAAGATATTAAAGCTTTGACATGCCCACATACATGCGAGTAACAATATTATCAAAGGTGACGTAATCAGGAGTAGTATGAGGAAGCAAACCAATGCAAGAACTCCTTATATGAACTATGCGGTGCATAATAAATCCCGCACCCATATGTGTGTTTACAAGAGCACAACAAGGAGATAATTAAAAATAATTGATGAATCATAACACTGTACTACAAAAAGGGAAACACATTCGTAAATAACTCCTTGATATGTAGACAATTAATAGAAGTATTGTGCTGCACAAGTTTGGCCCAAGAAAAACTAAGTATATATATTTTATTTTAACATAGACAATTAGAAATAGATGTTCTCGTAGAAACGGAGTGAACAACGTTAGTATAAATAGGTATTTAGCCTCTCATCACGAAGAATTTATATTCGGGTTGTTTTGAGTAAGGTAAAGCTATTGAGCAGTTACGACGAAGAGTTTAGAAGGGTTTTCCAGTAGAAAGGCGAGATTCTCATTTCTATGAAGGGGAGAAACTGGATCTACTTAATAATTCTAATAAATCATAATTTATTACATCTTCAAAATTATGATAATACCTTCATGAGATCCGCATGTAAATTAATATAATTTAGAATACTGAGGCCTAACGGACCGAGTGATAGATACAGACTATGTAGAGATTCTCAATTTAACTCACAAGATAAAAAAGGGAGTAAAGCACAAGTCCTTCATTACTAAGAATTATAATGATAAGCATGTCCCTTTACAAGATCATATAGTATGTTATGATCGTCGAGAATATTTACAGAGGTTATTTATGGTTAGATACATCTAACATATAGGAAGGTGGTGGTCATGAGGTACATTATGACTAAGTGTGAGTACATCAGTGTTATTATCAGACAAATCTTTTAATAATTATAATATTCTAATATATATATAATAATTTAATAGCGTATAAATATAAGTATTTTATAGTTCTGTATAATGATATAATATAACATATAATTTAATAAATATATATAGTATAATATTATATAGTTATATGTAATATAAATTATAGGTACTATAACCTATAAAATTAGTCTAATGAGTCTATATATAAGATAATAGGATACCCGTGAAACTTAGCTGGGTCAGATATATAACTGAGCCTGGGAAATATGCCCAGCCTCCTGCCATCAGATTAATATAATAAATATATATTATTAAGTATAGAGTGAGTGACGAGTAATTTATTATATAAAAATATTAAATAGTATAATATATATATTATATATGTATCATATATATTAATTATATTAATATATATATATATATTATATATATATAGTATATAATAAATATATAATACATTATATATAAGTGAGTAATATAAATATATATTTATATTAATACTATATTTAATATCATCTATCTTGTTTGCCCAAAAAAAGAGAAGTGTTAGTTAGAAAGAATATGAACAACCAAGTACCTAAATATAAAGGCTAAAATATAAAAGTTCACGATAAGATATATATATATAAGCTATCTATATTAGATCCAATAAAGTAGGATAATTTATCTATCATTCGTTAAATCATCTAAGCTGCTTAAAACTATTAATAAAGTATATAATCATATAAAATAGTATATATATATATATATATAATAATATGTATTATTTAATATAAGTATATTATAAAATAATTAACAACTAAATATATAAATACTATATAATATAACTATTTTAATATATATATATAATAATATTATAGTATGACTAAAATATATATTATTATATTTATATAGTATTATTATATTTACAAGGTACATATACGAATGGCTATGAGTAAACACTCTCTAGATTTCTTACTCAGCTATAGTAACGTAATATAAACACTAATACTATCTAACAACTAACCCGTGTCCACACTGCACTTATCCAACTCTCCCTAACTATCTACCATCAAGTGTAGCTATATAAAAGCTAGCATCATTACACTTTATCTTGTTCGCCAGTGCTTTTCTATGTACGTGTGAACACAAATCGCCTAAAGCATATCACTCGGCACACCACGATAGTGTGCAAAACACCTCTTATACCCAAAAATCAGTGAATTGACTAGAAGAGAGAAACACTGAACGAAAATAGATTTAGAGAAACTCTGTCACGAGAAAACCAATATACTAAATGAAATCAACCAGAGAGCTGCGATCGAATATCGACTCACTCGATTCATGAGTAAACGAGAGTCCAATCATCATTATTTTGCGCAAAACAAGATGTGGCCACTCCCAACCTGCAATCATTTAACAAATACAGGGATTGTAGAAAGATGACAAACGAAAGACCAATGCGCTATCAATAATATCTTGCAACACAAAAAATGCAACTCAGGCCCGGGACTGTCTCTGACAACGTCACTATCTGAGAGAGTAGGATGAAAGTAAACTAGAGTACAAATTCCGTTTCTCTCTCCCTATAGGCCAAGTCCTAGTAGGCACAATCACACCAATAGCACAATATATTATAGGAGATTTGTTTGAAGAGAGATATTCACCTACTGACCAGGCCGGCCGAGAGTAATTCTTATATGCCTGGCCAAAAACATGTATAATGCACCATCTCCTCTGAAGGAGGGTGGCCGAGTGGCCACTCATATGCAAGCTCTGAGAACTAAGACGAAAAAGTTTTGTGGATTTTGTCAAGTAGTTTTCTAAGTAACATACGAAATAGACTATTATTACTACGAAGTGGAGGTAATTATTGATAACTTGCTCTAAATACAAACAAAATAATAAAACATGCTCAGAGAGATTTTAGTTCTTTAGTCAGAGAAAGAGGTAGAAAACAAAATGTACTAAAACCTTAGTGATAACGAAAAATAATAAGAGAATATTGACAGCTCTCAAGTAATTTACAAGATAATGGACGAAAGATGTGTAATCTAACTATTCTATTCAAATAAATGCCATACTTAGGAATCTTTCTTCCATTAGGACTCATAGTTTATATATATATATATATTAATTCATATTATATATATTATTAATATTTATGTTATTAATATAAATATGAACATAGTTATTTCTATTTAGAGTTCAAATTTATTAAAATTCTTATATATAAAATGTACGAGCAGTAGATTTAAATTTATATGTAATATTATTAAACATATAATAAAAATTATTATCTATACTTATAAATTTATCTCAGCTATTTGTATCGCTCCATAGGAAATACTTTAGGACTCTTTTCTCTCAAGAAACTCATATGTAGAGTATAATAATATGTCATCTTTATGTTATCATAATAATTAAATATAATAAAATTTAAAATATAATATATTATGATTGTGTAGTTTTGAGTTTATTCTTTATATCTTGGTATTCCTTAAAAGTACGATAGTTCTCTATATAATGTGATATTGTACTCACTTAGCGATATAATGATATCGGAAATACAAAATACTATATCACTCATATTATATATATCATTGAGACTAATGATCTACCACAAGACTATACCAGCACACAATACAATTTGTAATTAGATGCTCCACATTAAAACCTCATGACTCACGTAGCTATAATATAGAAACCAAATCAAATAGATATATTAAATAAATGCTCATCCGACAACCCTTAGATGAATATAATAGTGTAATCTCAAGTTCATAAACTCAATCCCTACACCCAAAAAAGGACGAAACCATAAATAAGTGGTCACATAATATATATTAAATATATTAGAATATATATATATAATTATAATAATGAATATAATAATCATAATACTCATATAAATATTTTATATTTTAATATACTCACAATAATTAATTAATGTCAACTTTACAAATATCAATCACGAAGCGGAAAACTATTTCATGAAGGAAAACTCATTAAGTACGGTCTTAGATTCTTCATCATTTCTTATATTTTTCTTATACCAAATGCGTGACTGAGACAAGAGATCATTATAAAAGTTATCAAACCAACTAGTAACCTCACACTACTATATGTTTAAAAAGTACTTAATACTCGACTTCCAATGTCAATAATAATAATAAAAACGATTAGTATGCGCTCACTAGTCTTTCACTATAAATATCCCTATTTCGCTTGATTTGTTCTAAAATAAGTATCAGAGTTGAACTGGTTGGATAAGTATGCAAAAAATACGATTTACTAACACAGCACTCATTAGTGCCCAGATTATTGGTATTATAATGCCCACTTTATTCTACTCAAAATGTTATATTAGAAACCAGAAGAGAAAGAAAAAAAAGACCGAGCTCACCTAATAAAATCCTGAACTCCAACTCTTTATATCCATTTTAAGGTAGGTATATAAGAAACAAATATTCTTGATTGTAAATATAATATTATATTTCATTTTTCTATCATATTATAACTCTCCTAATATTAGATATTTCTGTGAAAATAAGCAATATCAATTTTAAATTAATCTATTTAATATTGATACATTTTAATATAATAATAAATAGAATATATATAAGGTTAAAATTAAACCTCAGGGTCAGTGACCTTCAGTTCTATATTGAAAATGCGTAGTGGTTATTAAATTGTTCAGCATTTAGCATGGTTCTCTCAAGAGTTATGGGAAAGAGTGAATATGAAGATTAATAAAGAGCTGAATAAGTATGAGATTAGAGGAACTGATTAGTAGTCGTTTAGCTTGTAGTCCCAAGCTAGCGTTTTGGTGTCCGTGTGATTGGATAGAGTAAGTGTAGACTTGTACTTCCGAGTCAACAAAGAGTATTGAAGAATGTGACTCCGAGAACGTGTGGTGGGGACTCAAAAAAGTGCCAAGGTTTCTCTCATCCTTGTATACAAGTTAGAGCCGATGTTGGTTAGATGATATAGGCATTTGCTGAACCACCTGCATTTATTTTGTCAATTTTTATTCATTTCGAAAGTGAATTTAATATCCTGTCAGACTTTATAAGACTTGTGGCACAAGTAAGAAATCTTGACAAAGAACTCCCTCGCCAGATCAAAACTAGGTTAGGTTAATAAGTATTTATAGTGTAGGACTAAAGGCTTTCTGTGAGATTATATATTGATGTAAAATAGTATATCTCCACCTATTGGATAAGAATAAAAGGAAATAAGGTGTATGTGATAAAAGAGAAAACAATTCATCCCTTAGTGAACAAAAAGAAATATGGATTAAAAATTATGGAGTAATACAGGAACATACTCAGCTATAGTTATTATTGATGATTCAATAAAATTATAGAAGAATCATTGAGTTTTTTTATTAAGATGAAGTGTGATATGAGTAAATACCTGATTGCAGAAATAATAGGATAATAGATAATTATCTAATGACTATTATGATGTAAATAAAAGTTGGTAAAGAATGTATATCACTGGAAGGTATTGATTTGGTAATAGAGTAACATGATCAAATGTGCATTTCTAGTTTATAGTGAATGATGATAAGCAATATGTTGTGTGATTACTATCTTATAGTACAATATGGTATGTTGGCTATTGTGAAGATAATAAGCACATGTAGTGATAGTATTAATAAAGTTGATCTTAAGGATGCCATTTTGTTGTATATTTGATGAAGGATCTGGTTCTAAAAACAATAGGTTTAAAAAACGTAAAGTAGTAGGTATATAATGATGCTAAGTTGGAGTAGAATGCTAGATGTGATAACCGCGTCAGCAAGTAGAGGAAGGAGCTTTGTGGATTTAGGTAGGGATCGAGATATGCGAATTCAAAATGCATTAAGGTTATGGATAAGGGTTGTGAATATGTATAGTGATTAGTGATGTTGTTATAATATCATGTGATACCGTGTATGTATTTAATCATAATTTTTGATTGTACCTCAGTAATAGTTTATGCCGATAATAAAAAATACGTATTAGATGTTGGACCAAAAGTATGGGATTGTGTCTTAACTTATAATAAAACGTTGGAATGTATGGTGAAATAAATATATAAAAAACTTAAATATCGATTTTAATCAATAAAATAAATAAAAATAGAAAAATACCACGTGTATTTAGTAATTAGACGCTATAGTAAGTGAGATGTTGATTAAAGAGAGTGCAGGAATAGTAGTACAGATATAGTGCAACAGTATATATCCCTGTGCAATGTAGATACTATTGATTAGTATTACTCAGAACGATATAGACTATACAAAATATCGATATATATACTCAATGACATAGTAACGTTAGACCAGGGATCTTGTGATTATAATTCGAAAGAGTAATTGGAGGCTCGATTATTTGGATTCAAATTGAAATATAGAAAAACTTAGTAACATTAATAGTACCTTATTTGACGTTGATAAACGTTTACTAATATAATAGAGATAATAAAAAGTGAGGACAGTGCTAATAATGATACTCGTACTCCCATGTTAAAAATAAATATATGCGTGTATAACCGTTATGTGAGTTAGTACGTAGTGCGTTAGAAGGTATTTCCCTAGTGCTAAAATGGGATAGGACCCTAATCCATGCTCCTAGCACCTACGTAGGAATAATTTTAATGGTTTTGGAGTGAGTATATGAGGTCACTTTTTATCAATTATATGTATGGATAGAAGGTAAGATATTGGCAACAAATCAATTGAAATTAGCTCACCATTATAGTATATGTAGATAGGAGATACCACATGTATAAATGGCTAGAGATATGTACAATCGCTCAGTAACGCGTTGACATTATTGTAACAATAATCAAAAGGTCAAACTTCATAATGGATATTTTAAATTATTTACTTCTTGGTGATGCCCGTAAACAGGTAGTGTATGTTCAGTATGTGGGAAAAGCATATATATGTAGCGAATTGGGGAGCAGTTGAAATCAATTATATGGAATATATTCTTGAAATGGGTAGATTTATTTCTAAGTTTACAGTAGGGTGCGTCAATGATAATACATGCCTAAAACTTCAACAAAAGCGTCATTCTCTATTCTTGTACTCTCTGCGACAGTAGGGTAGCAAAGTTTAAAGGGTACGGTGATTTCCCTGAGAGTGATTCTATCTCAGTAGTGATGAAAAAAGAATGGAGGGATAATGAGTGTAATATTGTGAGGAAGTGAGTTTAAATTAAAAGGATTATAAATTGCCTTTATAATACCCAATAAATAGAGACTGACTGTTATTAGATAGAGAGTCCAAAAATAAAATCAATCATTTTTAAGTTTTTACCATACTGAATAATACCAGAATAACATTTTACAAAATGTGCATATTAAAATCACCCTCTGGTTTGAACTAAACTGAAAAATTTTATGATTTAATACTGTCGCTTTACGAGCATTAACCTTATATCTTAAATTTATATACAGAGACACCCAGGTGTGAGGCCACATTTTCCGTCAGCGGATCTCTTTACCCCCTGAGATTCGAAAAAGTGCATTTATATAGAGACATGTATTGACTCAGATACGAAAACAAATTAGGTGAACCTAGTGTGTGAATGGAGAGATATAATACACAATATTTATAGATGTATTAGTCTAGATTTTTGTGCTAAGAACAGTGAATTCTATTGATTAACCAATTAGCACCACAGTAAGGCGCGATTTTATCACGATAAGTGCTGTATAACATGACATGCTCAACATACTATATGGAGTAAAGATATATAAAGAGTTTATTAGTGATAGAAGTGATTAGAAAACATGCACAAAAAATTACATATTCTCATGTATTCGCTGTACGCACGCACTTTCTATTAAAAGTTTGACTACTCTAAGTTGGCTATATGTTTAGTCATCCATAAAACACACATGCAGTTTGCATACCGAATTAAAGCTAACTTAAATAATGTTATAAAATCTTCTTCCATAATCTCAAGAAAATATATCATTGTAAATCGCAAGAATCAAGGATTACATTCGCCCAGAAATTATAAATATTGTAAGCTACAAGATTGTGTGAGTAGCTGAGATTTTTTTGTGAGGATTATGGTATATTTGAAGCTTTAATGGTTCAGCAGCGGAGAGCCTCGAGTATATGTCATATAGATCCAGAGTCTAATAAACTAATTAACCAGTTCATCAAGTATTTACTAATTTCTCAATGTTTTTAGATCGTTATTGTTGTTGTGATAGGGTCTCTACCAATTTAGGACAAAAACAGTTTTTCTAGGAACAAATTAGTTTGCTTCATGCTCATGTTTTACTTGATAGAGTGTTCAATGTGAGAACGATATTATATAATTTGTTGTGTCTATTGTTTTCTCTCTCTCGTCCTCATGTGTCCCGATATTAAATAAATTAAAGTATCAATGATCATATTATAATATTTTATTATAGTATTAATTAAGTTATTAAATTATTATTATGATTGATTCCCTACAGCAATTCTAAATCTCCTATAAAATCTCAAAATTATAAAACTCCTAAAAGATTGTAATTGGAACTTATCGGATTAGTAATTGTGTTAATTGGTGTACCTATTACTATATCGCAATGCGTATAAAACAAATATGTTATGTATAAAGTACTTAGGTTATCTATCTTTGAGTCGACACTAAAATTAGACATCATTGTATGAGTGCGTGAGAGGAGAATAAGTAATAAAATATAAGATATAAGTATATATTAATTTTTATTGTTAAGATCATGTTTTTTAAAAATTATTGAAGGTACTGTTATTTACGCATTCAAGTTTATTGATAATAATAAAGTTCACCTCCAATTGATTAGTAATTATAAAATATATTACACCTAAATTATCACGAAGAATTATAATTTAATGAAAAGTAGAAATTATGAGAATGCTATTATGACATATTGTGTAGAATTTTGTTAGAGCTATTTTTATCTCTCACCTATAATCACCTATGCGCTGATAAAATTAGTTTGATTGATGAGGTTTTGTATATACAACCGAGCAGCGCATACAAGATGAATTGTACTTTTAGTGTTAATATTTAAGTCACCAGATCAGGCGATCATATGTCGTTATGATTTAGGTTTAGAGTTGATAGAAAACCGGAAAAGTGAGAAGTGCTCAATCGCTAATGTTTTCTTGAATTAATAATCATAAGGTTTAGAATCTAATATTTCGCGCCTAGAAAGATTACTTACCGGCGATCATATCTCAGAAGAAAGCGAAGATTCTTGGTAGAGGGAGCGTACCCCACTTATAGACAACGAATAAGAGGAAAGATCTAAAGTCAAGAAATATAAAGAAGAAGTCGTTATATTAGAAAAATTCTCCACCCACAAATATTAAGCTAGATTGTAAAAATAACTAAATCACAATTATCAATGAGACAATACTAATAATAACGATGAAGTGTAAATAATAAATTTATATTATTATAAAAATATATATAATAATCAAGTTTATATACAAATAGATAAACCTCCAATAATAATGAATAATAATAATAATAAAATGTGAGATAATAATAATAATAAGTGAATTACAAAAATTATATCCTAGTATATTTAAGATCTAAAGGTTCACATTAATAGATACATAAAATAGTTAGCATGTTCACTCGAGATATCTGCTAGATACAAGATAGTTCTCATGTATTGAAACTATTGTCAGTGATATAATTAGTGAAAATCATTCTCGAAAAAAAGTCCGAGATAAAGATTGAAATGGACACGGGAACTACGAGCATTTGAGCATTATGCATTTTCAAGATCAGCAAAATCGTCAAGATAGATTTAATTAATGAAAATATCAGCTGTTAAGGCATATAATTTTGCAATCATCACATTCAATGTCCAAATCTAACGCTAGAGTGAATTATAAATACCTTAGATGTTAATCTATAAGGCACAAGCCATCTGAACTTTCCTTCGCTATGTTATTACTTTGTAGGACCACATAGTATGAGTAGGAGAGTCAGGAGGAGATTGGAAATCGAGTGTTGAATATAGTTTATGATTTATCAGTAATTTCCACTAGTAGATGCTAAACGATGGCCTGTATGCCTCTACACCGGGCGTATCACTACTTAATTCTGCTAAAACGTCGTGTCTCAACAGTGCATCAGTTTTACGTACCATCGTTAGGAGATCTCCCCCGGTTAGAACAGGTACTTAGCAACACTTATAAAAAGAAGCCAAGAAAGCGATCAGCGGAAAAGAACCGCCTAACCGCCATTCTCTTAACATGCTCTTAACCCTTTCAACAAACACTAGGACATTCATTAGCGTAAGAGCTGCGAGCAGGAATTTTTTTTTTGTATCACTTGAGTGTCCATCAATGAGAAGTCAAACCCTCTATGATTGTACTAAAAAAAGCCCATTACGCACGAGAGTTTATTCAACTCGATGTCAGGCAAGAAATATTAAGAGAATAGAAGAATAGATGAATAGATTGTCTGTAGGTCGAATATAGCATGTATAATATATAATTCGTATTATGCGACAAATGAGTGAATATTCATTATTGCCTTCATACCTTGAGAGTGAGTTTATCGTATAGAATTTGTAGCTTACCCTCCAAAACTTATTTGATGAGATGGTTAATTCCATTTTTATTAGTTCTTATTTATTAGTAATCAATAGACATTATCTTCTTGTATGTCGATGCATGTTGTTAAATTAGTCTAGAAACAACATTTTGGAGTTCTGGTGACTTTAAAATGTTTTTTAGTATTGGTAGGTACATTGGTATTAAAATTGGTCAAAACACTGTATAGCTGTTACAAGAAATGTTTGGTTTCTCTACTCCAGGAGTATCCTCCAAACAGCGAACCGTGGAGACCAAAACCGCCCCGGGAGCACTATCCAATCAGGAAATCGGAAAAGAGCCTTGCGAAATCTGGCAACCCAATTAGAATTTAGAGATGGGCTGATTATAAAGGAATTTTCCCTTTTAATTATATTGAATTTATTATTATTTTACCTCACTTAGTATTATATATATATTATTATTATTAATTATTTATTATTATTATTATTATTATTATTATTCATTATATTATTATTATTATTATTTATTCTTAGGTTATTATTATTAATATTTGCTTTATTAGGATATGCTGTAATTTATGGTCCAATGGTCTTATTCATTTTACAACTTATCATACTTATCAAATTATTTATGTGTATTAAACTATTTTTGATAATTATTAATGTAATTAATTATTATTATCAATTATATCATAATTATAACTAATTAGTTTGAATTTAAATATTAATGTTAAGTTTATTATATATTATTGTTAGTTGTGTATTTTTTGGTTAATTAATAACATATGGTACCACAATAGTATTAATGTTATATATAATGAAGTTTTCTTTTTAGAATCTCATTATTAAAGTTATTATTAAGATGTAATATTATTATTATTAATTTGTTATGTATTAATAATTGTAATTATGTATTATTAGTATTATTATTTGAAATATAAGTGCTATTTTAATATATGCATAGTATTTTACTATAATACACAGAATATTTAGTAGGGGAAGTATAAATTTAAGTGATATTATATATTATATATTATGTATTAATTATTATTATTTATTTTATTATTATTATTATATTAGTGTAATTAGTCTATTATTAGTTGGGAACTTTTCAATTTGAATCCTGTATAGGATGATTATATATCATTATGATTATATATATATATAACCTGAGAAAGATAGATAAAAAGTAAAGGGAAAAATTGAATAAATTGATATATATTGTTATTAAATAAGGATATATGAGAATATGAAGTTATTAGTGGCTATATAGGGTATATTTTCCGATTCTTGTGACATCTTGAAAAATCTGTGTAGGTATATAATATATATATATATATATTAGAGGTAACTCCTACACTCAAACGGTAATATATATATAGTCAAATACCTCCTTTCCAACACAAAGTGCAGTGATATATATATATATAGGGAATAAAGTATAAATTGAAGAATTTTTATATTTATTTTAAGCTAAGATGATATTTATATATATATATAAATTTCGTATTTACATCAAATAGGTGCTCAAACCTTATGTCATATTAATAAATAGTGTGTTTATAAGCATATATAATATCACGTATATGGTAATACCTATTATGTTAATGAAATAATGCTTATTGATAAGTCAATCGTACCTCCCATTTATCCACCCTGTGCCTATATTTGAATGGTTATATCTATGTATCGCTATTAGTCGTGAGTGAGTATGTATTATTTTCGATGTCTGCGCGGAGAAAGTCTTTAGTATATTATTATACATAAGACAATATATATACATATATATACTATATATTAATTATTTATAATATATACCAATAAAGGAGTAGTAAATATAAAAATAACTAAGTGAGTATATTATAAAGCAAATGAGATAAATAGCATATATATAATATACTATATATATCACTATATATATATATATACTATCATATATAATATATATATATATATATATATTATAATATATTAGGGGTGAATCCTTAATGCTTGTTTAGCATACGGTGCATGCTTAAGGGAAAAATAATAAAAGAAAAGTTTGATTGTCAAGTATAGATGTGATTTAAGAAATGAAGGATATCGATAATTCTTCTTCTTCTAACGCTTCTTTTAACAATAAATTCAAATTTGCATTCTCGAGCAGCCAACTTGAATATAATTTGCTAGTCAATACACGAATAGCTTGCGGCGTAACGTAGAGCACAGCCTTCTGGAAAGCTTAACATGGGTAAAACTGTGTGCGGCTTGCGCGTGAAAAAGTTACTTAGCGAAATACTAAGAAAACTTACGACATAAACAGAAGGTAAATAACTCATTCTTAGAGCGGAAAAGTTGAAAACGAATTTTCGATCTTCCTTTAATTTTCGTTAATTTCTCGTTATTTCTTAATAAAAAAAATGACGAAGAATTAAGATTTTTTTCTTTCTTTCTCCTATTCTGTTTAGAGTGGTTATTTTGTGACCTCCCACATTGGCCCTATACAATATAGTGCAAAAAACAAAATCTTCACCTATGGAAAATGATATTATGGAGAAATTAAGTAGTTAATGAGTGAGTGAGCAGTAACGACTGGGAAGGAGTGGGTTTCGCTTCGCACAAGTTTGCTCAAAAGCGTCAAGGATATGTCGATAAATACAATGAAATATATATATAGTGCGAATTAAGAGTTAAATAAAATTATCGATTTTGGTGGAGCAATTAGTGACAAAAAAAGTTGACGCCAGATGAATAATAATAAACTTTCGAAGCTATATATAGAGGCTAGTTGTGTACTCTAGTTATCTATATAAGATATGGATCTGTCCAGAATGTTCATTGTGTTAGATGTGCATGCGCCTACAATAATAGATCTTGCATATTTCTGGGTAAGCTCCTTGGGCCGTAGAGAATCTGATCAAGTGAATATCAACCATATTGCAAGTAAAATGAGCGTTTTTGGTCATCTTTACGAATGCACAGCGTCATATTTTATTATATTAATTATTAGAATAATAAATGTATACGGTCGCTTTATATATATAGGTTAGAAAGTTTAATAGTTTGACATCGGGCATAATGTGGATGATACATTTTAGTTTCCTCAGTAAGTATGTAAGGATCTCCCACTCCATATAGTGAGTAGTTAGCGTGACAGTTATAAAATAGTAATAATAGTACTATAAGTACGGGTTATGAAAGAGATAAGAATGATAGTTTTAAGATATTGAGGTGACACAGACACAGACAGATACGCGTAGGACTATAGTCTCTATTATTTAAATTAATATCTCGTCAGTGAGTTAAAAAGTGTATAAATCTCTATTTACAAGTACAACAAAAGGTAGAGGGTAGTTCCATATTGGTTCTTTGATCATACAAGAAAACCATGTGAGAAATAATATAGTATATTGTTTGTGATTAGTACCGTGGAATAAGATATACATATGATGAGGAATATTATATTATGTATATATATATAGTGTATAAATATAATGGAAAGGAAGGTATAATATATATTGATACTACTATAAACATTTATATGGTGGTATCAAGTATATATATAATTTTAATAATTAAAAAAAAAATAGTGTGTGGCCCAGAACCCCCCTGATGATAATAGAGTCCTCTAGGATAATTTGAGTATTATTTATTTTGATTAACGCGCGTTTCCGCGCCACTGCCTCAAAACCATCTTCTCTACGTACACCCTCACTGCAGGAGTAATCCCTGTTTTTTTTTTACGCCAGCGGGCATAATGTATACTATAACTAATAACCATTATAGTATATATAATATATATATATATATATAATGTAATATATAGCGTTAAGGTTGGAATAGATAAATCCCATATATGATAATATAGAAATATGTAATATATATAGTATATATTAATATATTAAAACCATTTATAAAAAAGGTATAAAAAGATAAGAGGTAGTACCTGATATTTTTGGAAGTTTCATATAATATACCTATATATCTAGGGAGCCAGAAGGATGGTATTGTGGAAAGCGGAATACAGATTATCCGACACATTTCCGCCATCACTAGTGTCTCTATCCGTCTTTACGAAATTGTCCGAGCGAATTTCGGGCATTCACCGATCTACTGATAGATGCATTTTTTGTGCGGATAGCGGATGTAGTATTTGATTATGAATAATCGGAGGACGTAGATCACTCCAAATCTGTGTTAGCTTATGGGTTACGAGAGTTATCATGGACTACGTTAGTGAAAGGAGTAATAAGGTCTACGCTTCTCATGAGCATACGGCGTGATGGAGGTATGTATGGAACAGTAGACTTAGCTTCTGACCTCGCTTCATAGCAAGGGGAACAGGTCGTGTTCCAATTACGATATGGTAGAAATGACCGAGATCCATTTTGATCACCGTGTTGAGCTCAGGCGCCTGTTTTTGGACCTTATGACGTGATCCCGTGGCTGGGTCATTTTTATCAGAAGAGCCACAACACTGAGTTTTTACCGTGACCTTAGAGAGCTTTTTTGAGCCCCATTTTGAACTCAGACTACCTTCATGTGTTGTTTTTTTTTCTTTTTTTTTTTAGACTTTTATTTATTTATTTTATTATTCTAATTAATTAAGAGTTAAGAGAAAATTAATTTTATCCTTATTTATGTTATTTTTTTTTGATTTTCTTTTAATGGGGTAATAACCTTGTTGACTTGCGTCCGGCATTTTTTTTTATTTTAAAGCAGTTTTGGATTGATCATCGTCATAAATATTTCAATTCGTCGCATTCTGATCGGAAAAGAGAAGTATAGGTCTGATTTTATGCTGGCATGAATTCGCACAATTCAGATCGTCTCCGCCTATCTAGTCGCGTTTAATCGTCGCTATCCAAGTTCGAGTCGTATGGGGCCCCGAAAAGGACTAACGGAGGTCCGGACAACACTTAGTTTCGGTGTGATACCGCATTGAATAGTAAAACCCCTTACAGTAGAAATGCTCCGCGTATTAAATTCGTCGCGTTTTTTTAACAAGTTATCCGCAGTGTGAAGGGTCCCCGTTACTCCTATGATGTCAGATATCAGTTATGGTATCGAGAGCGAGTATAAAGAACGACGACACCACAATGGAACCAGGTACACACACACGAGACAACCACATTGCGAGAGATCATCCCACCTCAACTTTCGCCTGCTAATCCATATTCTTCTCTATCTTCTGAGAAAATACATACATTACTCTGCGTAGCGCTATATCTCCCGAATATTCCCCATCTCACACGTGACTGCTTTAACGTGTACTGTGGCTGTCTCCCAAAAGAATGGTCTCCACGCATATCCCCCACCTTGCCAGAATACTACGTGTCCTATTACGAAAATTGTTCATCTGAATGTGAGATCGTAAGCATACAACAGAATAAAAGAGATGTCGAGTAAGCGGCACAAGAACGATAGAGAGGGAGTGCATGATAAGATTGTACTTATTTTATTCTTTTGTTGTTTTGATTTTTCAGTTGCGAATAGGTACGCGTTGGCTATGGTTGCACTTTCCCAGCCCCCAGCTTATACTTTCAGATTCATAGCGTTGTCACCCGTTTTTCCACGTCACCATGTCTATGTCTCGAGTATGGAATGATGCTAGTCTAGAGCCCGCAAGTCAGCATTTTTTTGTTTAGTACGCTATTTTGACTGTGTTAAACTAAATATTTCATTTTCCTTTCTTGCCCAGTGTTTTCTGGACTGCCCTTTTAAAAGATCATTTAATTTTATTCATTAATTTAAGTATTCTATGAGTAAATTTACCGGGCGGGTTTGAATTAACGTAGTTGTTTAAGAAGGGTCAGAGTTGGGAAAGTGTATGAGGTTCCAAAAGAATAGAGGTGGACAACCTGTAGCCCTTCACCCAGCGCAAAGTAGTATAAACCTCTACTCTCCGACCCGAATGCATCTTGCAATAGCGAAGTTACTTCTTCCTCAGACCTTCACCGTCGAACACCCTCTGATTTCCTTTGTAAATATTTCTTTCTATCTATATTTGTACATGCTACCCCCCGCGTAAATCACATCCAACCCAGAGATATATTTTGTTTAAAGATCACATCAATCCCAGACTTTCCTAGAGGCCCTTGTATATACTCATTAAATTTTTGCCCTCTCGACACCTAATAACCATTACCTTTAGTAATGCCTTCTCCATGTTTAGGATTATTGACACCATTCAGGTGTAACAGTCTGCTAGTTTCCACCTACCCACCCTTGAAAAACCGGGTCAGTCGTGATCTGTCATCCGGCCAGTCAGCGTCGACCTCGGAGAGGTTCTCTTTTTAAACGCAATGCCCCATTGTTAATTTACCTCCCGCCCGCAGAGGTGGGAGGATTTCCGTCGAAAGATAGGGCATGTGCCCATAAACGCTCGCCTCACGACCCATCCACATTCCCCTTCTCCACTATTGGGCCACAATATACAAGCTTCAGGCTCAGACAGCCTATGGTCATTATACAATTCTAAGTAGTATAAAATGGACAAGTCGTGACCATTCCTCAAAGCAGGACCCGACAGGTTCGGGATGACATCTGTGAAACCTTCTCCCACGCAGGGCCACCAAGAGCACCATAAGTATTGTCAGGCATCAGAGGTGAAACCTCCCTCCCACTCGTTCACGAAACACCCACCCGAGAACCAGCACAGTAGCCAACAGCTATTGTTAAAGGTTCATCTTCGGTGCCAGTGAGCTCATCAAGATCGAGCTCACGTTCAAAGAAGGTCTACCAGAGCTAGATGGAAAAACAACCAAACTTCTCGTTGGTCGATGCAGCCTTATAACA
The DNA here is from genome assembly GCA_015478945.1 of Trachelipus rathkii. Lineage (NCBI taxonomy): Eukaryota > Metazoa > Arthropoda > Malacostraca > Isopoda > Trachelipodidae > Trachelipus > Trachelipus rathkii. The sequence continues at coordinate 72,680 of JABUQX010050862.1, forward strand.
GAGACATCATGACTATCAATCGAGCGACTTCAGATGCAACCGAGCCACCCCCAAAGCCGGCAACCTGTGGGGTGCGGCCATGCGCCGGCTTGTCGCCCTAGCGGTGCCCGCATGCGCCTGGTCCCACGAGTGCAGTCATTCGAGTGTCAAGGCTTGCGGTGGGCTCAATCGCTTCAGATTGACCCCCGTAAACGCTTCTACGTATCCGAGCAAACAATTCTAACCAAAAGACGCTTAATACGGCAACAAAATCAACGCAAGAATTGTTCAACCCCAAATTGGGGTGGATCACGAACTCTCAAATGTTCGGAAGAGTAAAGACCTAAATCGGACTCAGCGTGCGCGTAAAATATACACAGGTGACAAAAAGTAACTTAGTAAAGAACATGAAGATATTATAAAAAGTTAGATCTTCTGATTGTTCAAATTTGCTTTCAGATCATATTAGTGAGATGATTACATATATAAATTAATATCATGATTAATACGCTCATGTGAGTATACTAAGTGTAGGATTAGGTGACAAATAATTATCTCACCATTAATAAAGAATGATGATATACTAATAGGAAGAACGTGATCATATGTCAGTATACACTACTACTTATTCTGATAATAGAACTAATAAGGGTAATATTGATAGGTAGTGTAATGAAAATCCTGGTATATATTAGGTTTGAATTAACTGAGTTATATATGGTAAAACTAATAATATACTAAATTACCAATGATACGTACGGACCCCTAGCATGTGAGCTATAATACCATGACATATATATTAATAAGTATAGACTACATGCTTGACTCATATCTAGGAGTTAATTATGTTCAAGGCGGCCGGCCCTTATGCGTGTGGACCCTATGGCCGCCTCCTTTCTTTACTATTGAAAAATGCGTCCGCCAAACCAATATAAGATACATTTAGTTACCCAGGTAAAGGTAGACTGGACTACTTAGCCATTCTGTGATATGCCACAGTGATCGCAATAGCGCAATCAATGTATATAGCATTATAGAAGCGTCACGCGGTATTTGACAAATAAACATGATTCTATCTTCTGATGCGAATGCAATGTCCCGACTCATGAAAGAGAATGACAAGAGTAATGAACAAACTCTGTCAACCTGCCTTGTTCAGGCCTCGTAATTATTAAAGTTAAAGTGTCACCTCTCCATGTCATGGACAGAAATACTGTGATATCTCAGACCTCAGCATCTCCTATACGTTATTGATACTGGTAGTATTATGTATTCTAATTAAGTTATGCCGACTCACCGTTAACGAATGCCCTTTAATATTATATATAATAACAAACTTGGTATATACTTAATATATATAAATCATTTATTAATAACATATGTCAACAATAAAATTTTGAGATAAATAAAAAATTTTATATATATACTTTTTTCTAAAATAATAATAAATCTTAGGAAAAATTATTATATATATCTATAAATTTGCATATATTTATTAATTAATATGAAAATATATTTATATTAATTAATTATGTAATATATATTATTATATTATAATATAATATAATAGAGTAGAGTTAATGATATCGTCGAATAACAAGCTCAAGAGGGTGAGCTATCCATGCGATATTGATGGCAAATGGATTCACCTCAAAATTTATTTAAGATTTGAGGATCTCACCTCACATTTATTTATAGCCTCATCCTCACTACACTTGAAAATGGACACTTAAAACTTTCTGGACTATATCAAGCTCACCTCAGATATTTGACCCTCATCTATATAATTATAATTAAATAACCTATAAATTTAACTATGTTAGACTTTTATTTAGTACCTCACTACTCAGCATTATGTTCACCTCACGGTAGTATTATTTATCTGTTATGTAGTACAATTATTTTTATCATATAAATAATATATATCTCCGAAGGAATGAGAGATTTGACAACAGACGACACCAGAGAGAGTTTGACATTCTTTCGTATCAGACTGTGACTCACCAGAGAGATGATTATTGTGTCAGGAAATGACTTCTATAAATCACTTGAAATATATTGAATAGTAATGTCGAGGTACCGATTACCTATACAAATGCTACTGATATTATTTTATTGTACTAGATTTTATGTATGCAGTTTTTGTTAGCGTCAGTCGTTGTCCAATATTCTAACCCACTATTTTATTGGATTTTTTGAATAAATAATATGTGAAATAAATTAGTCTAAATAAATATTATTTTATTGTAATTTAGAGTGACGCAGAGCCTGGTATTGTAATTATTTCTAGGAGCAATATTGAAGGTAGAATGAAATTCGAGTAGAATTTTATCTTTAATATACTAATATTTATTTGTATATGACTGTTTATTTTAGATTTCTTCATGGAACAAATTTAAAAAAAATAAAAATTTTGGGAAATTATATATTTATTTTAATAAATTTTCTCTTTGAGTATATTAATACAATAAAAAATAATAATATATTAATCACATTTGATTATAAAACACAAGTGTCTATTTCCCTCTCTAGCACCCCATTACCCTCTATTGTCCAGCAAGCCATACCATTTGTATATGAGCGCATGACTCGTGACAACTTCATCTAAAGCTAAACATAACAAACCACAACAACTATAGCTCAATAATTTCTACATTTCTCTACCTAAACATATACCCTAATACCTTATACGCCCTTATACAAAAACAGCGATTACAAACCTAAATCTCTTACACCCTAAACTCTAAACCTAAACCCTAACTCTCAGCATCCTAAATCTTAATTTCCTAGTCGCTACTTACATCCCCGTAATCACAAAAGTCAAAGACTCCAGTACAGCCCTTAGTTCCTTAATAGTTCGCGTCGCAGCAGATAGCCCTCCTACTCTGAACCCAATTGTCTTCTTTTTTGAGCTCATCAGGTGAACTGCTATATGTCCTACGCACTATATAAATAGAGAATATATTTCTTATATATAGAGTACATGATAAGAATTCTGACCCATATGGAACATAATCCTATATCTTTTTATTCTCTAAATTTTCTGTCGTCCCTGACATGCGACAACAGACAACACACACCCCACACACACAAACATTCCCAACACACATCACTATACAAACAGCACACAATCAGTCCACTAAGTAAAACAACAACTAGCATGCGACCCTATCCCACAGCGAACTCAACACATCTAGTCGACCACGACAACATCATCACTACCACTCACTTCGCCCAAACATGAATTAATACATACAAACAAATACTCACTCTTCCGCGCCATTTTTTCATTTTCCCAACTCCCAAAAAACTTCTTAAAGTTGCGCGTTTTTGGACCCAATATTTGAGCGTACCAATAATACCGTAGCACTGCGAGACCAACAACCAACACAAACACTACAAAATAAACACTATCACACGACACAAAAATTACTTACCATGACTATCTGTTAGAGTATTAGAACACATTCATCCTATTGAACGAGTTATACAGCACACCTTTCTATCTCGTTGGACAGCTGTCACTATTTTCGAAAAAAACCCATAAAAACACTTCTGACAATTATGAGAACTGTGATACGATAAAAATGTCATACACAAACAGACACAGTGTCACAAATTCACTGACACACAACAATAACTCTACATGACCAAATCTTTATATCTGAATAAAAATACACATATGCACTTTATCATCAATCAATAAGAGAACAAAAAAACCTACTTACACACTGGCACCAATAGCACAGCGTTATCATTAGACGAGTTGCCCTCAAAACATGTACTACACCAAAATGTTTTATAAACAAAATCGACCAACCTATTGGTCTTCCATGGGTCAATTTTAACCCATCCTAATTTTAGGCACTTAAAACATTTTATGTAGAAAAAATGGTATTACTTTATACACGAGAGCTAATCACCACCTCACCAAATCAGTTAAATCTGAAATTAGATTCCGAGGTGAAGTGTTAACTAATTACTACCTAGGGGGCGATTAGTAGTGCGTTTGTTGTGGCCTCTATCATGAATTTTAACTTGCGTTTAACTCATGTTTTACTGTTTTAACTTAGTATGTTACGAGCATTTAACCAATATTTGATGTTTAACAATTTACACTAGTTAGCACAGTAGTATCTTACATATCTCATAATTTCTAAGATAGATAGTATAACCTAACACCCTAACACCAGGGTTTCACGACTACTTTTTATCACTCTTACTAGACTATTGTTAGCTGATCTCAATGCCCTGTGAATGAACTAATTTAATTATGTCTTCAGTTAGAACTACACCTAAGTGTGTACTTGCTTTCATAACTCATATAACTTTTTAACTGCTTATTTATATTCACAAAATCAATTATTTAACACATTATAACTACCATATAAGAGCTATGAATAAAACTCTAGTAAATCAGTAGATGGTCGTCACGCCATAACCAGCAAGGGTTTTGTACGCGGATTCAAGTTATGTCTATTGTCAAATTCCTTTGCTCCAAATGTTTATCTGATTTAATATATTTTGTTTTATTACAGCTTGCAAGCAAGATTTTCTTTATTATTAAATATTAAGCTAGCACATTGTTATATTTCTTTGGAGGTTTAAATGCTGCTGTACATAGAGTTTGATGACTTATATATAAGTTCAATCTGTTAATGACTCATAATTTTTATTATTAATATTTCAATCACTGTTTTATATTTAAAATTATAAATTTGTGTATATATTAAAAAATTAAAATAATATGACTGGCAACTTTGATAATACACTTTGATTTTTGTGTGGATTAATTTCAGCTTATATTTTATAGTTTGAGTTTTAAAATCATGCTACTCATAAGAAATATTGAGGTGTTCACTTTGTATATCATGTCCTCATGCCTGATAACAGTCTAATAATTATTATTAGAATCAATTCCAATTATCGTCCCTATATACTGACATCACTATCGGTTGAAGAGCGATCGCGTCCCCACAAGAGATCATTTACGATAAGGTCACACACTGATGCGCAATTTTGCACAGCAGCCACACACAACAAAGCCATCATCTCACATTCTTAAGCTGAGAAATTTTGAGGGTAGCTTATTTAAAGTTACAAAATCTTTAATATTAATTACATTACTATTTCTATCTGATTGATATAACTTACAATATTATTACTCCAATCATATTAATGATCACAGTTAACTATTTTATTCAATAACTATTAATTACATTATCATGTCTCTCATAGGTGCACACAATAGTCACTACACTTTAATCTATATCAATTTTATCCTTATTTTTTTATACACACATTCACATTAATTTGATATGTCCTATCTTTATAAGTTATCATAAATATTTAATATTAATTCTTAAATACTAAACTCATGCTTAGTATTTTCCAAATGCTGTGATTCACTTTATTATACACGTTTACTTATTTATATATACTCTAATTTTCACTCTTATTATTTAATCTATTTTATATTCTTATACCTGTCACACGCTTTTATGTAATGTAGTATTATCTATTTTTAATTTTATTCTATCCAGTATTCACTATTCATTTAACATAGAAGACTGTTTCATTCATTTGATTTATTTATTTCTTCTTTGTAACATAGCTATGAAATCTTGCAATTAAAAGTTCTTATCACTCGCACACAGATTAAGAAACGTGTGTGCACTACCACACACACACACACACCATTGCAGCAGCGACATGCCCTACGCAACTCTTGCGAGCATCTAATATACACGCAGATAAATCAGATTTATTAGTATATAACAAACATTTATTATGTTTGTAACGAAACCTAATACACGTAACTATTATCCTATATCACCACCCATTGTATGGAGTTTTTGTTGGCCTAAGCTGCTATCTAAACACCTATTTAAATCCTATTAAGAGATATAAGTATCTATTCCTAATGCAAAAGTATTTACCTTAAAATTTCTTCATTTCATATATTAAAATATCAATATCATTATCTTCAAATAATAAGAATTATAATTATTAAGCTTCAAGAATTATGACATGTGAGTATATATAAATTTATTATAAACTATTAAGTATTTAAAATTAACTTTATTTACCTATAACAATTTAAATGTAGATTTTATTAAATAAAGAACACTATAATTTGTATTATCATACGTACGCGTTAAAGCACATATTAATAATCAGTTATATCCTAGAGTAATGAAGGTACTCACAGCTCCACCTTGATATTAATATGTCAACCCTTCCTACTTACATCTATATTCTATAGCCACGTTTTGTTCCTCCTATTGAGCTATTTCATTCTATATCTGACTTTTTAATAAGTATTACAATTAAGTTTCAGTTATATATAATATGTTACATCTATAGTATAATAAATACAATAAATATAATATACCCATAATAATAAAGTTTCATTATACCCCTGCTGCCTAAACATCAACCATGTACTTTTTATTACCACACAGGTCACGTATTCCTATAGCTTTTATATTATAATTAATACAAATAAAACTAAAATTACACTGTAGGGGAAAGTACCAGTTAATATTATTTCATCTAATGTTAACCTAAAAAAATATTTCCCTAAAGTTATCAACAAAAAACTCATGAGGTTTTCCATTTACATATTTAATTATATTCAAATATATATTATCTCTAACAATGGACCCGAATATCACTCCAACAAGAGTATAATACATCTACGATAGCATTGACCTCTCGACACACTTGATGTAGGTGAAATCTCCAAAATTTCTTGACATCCTTTCTTCCCTGACTTTGTTGTTCTTTCGATTCGAAAGATGAATGATTTAGTCCATCAATTGACGACTATTACGTTAATCTTATTTGCTTTGAAATACCTTACAGTCGTTTGATAATGAAAGAGAATTGGCATTGTTCATATCCTTTTCCGAACCAGATTTTTGATCTGAGGTTTTGTAGGGCACGAACTAATCAGGATTTAATATTTACTTTAAAGCAAAAAAATTTTATTTGAAACATTTTGTGAACCATGCCTGTAGAAGGATTGTGTGTGGACCCTTCAAAAATTTAAATTTTTTAGTAAATTTGAAAAGCATATTTGAAGACATGCGCAGAACAAGCCTCTACTTTAAAAACTACCTTTGAACCTTTACTGTTCCAATCAAGCGGACCTTCTCAAATATGATATTAACTACTCGCGAGATGTATTATAATCATCACTTCCTACTATATAAATCTTATAAAAAACTAACTATATAGCATACTATAAATATTATTTATATATATAATTATATTAATATATATATATTTGTACCTACTATTCCACACGTTAATATACCTATATTATACAAACTATATATATATATATGACTCAATATCAAAAATATGTATAATCATTAGTAAACTTTATTACCATTTGAGTTATTTTAAGAATTTTATACTTAAATTTATACCATGATATATACAGTATATATATATATATATATATATATATATATATATATAATATGTACATATATATAAGGTTATACAAGTAGCGTAGTTCATGTAATATCAGTATTATTATAGGTATATATATATATCCTATATTAAATATCATTATACGTACTTATCTGCTTAACCTATAATAAGCCTACTATAGTACTACTATAATAACGTATATACGTATAAATATTAAGGTAAATAATTAATGTATGTATTATATTATTTTCGTATATAGTTACGTAGTTTATATAAACGATTTATACCGTCTAGTCCTAGCTGATATATAAATTATATAGGTATATGTAGATACTCTATTACTACTAAGTATATAGAGTATAGATTATTAATATATATATATATAAATTGACTTACCTTCTATATATTATAATAATATATTATTTATAATAACTATTATCCTGTAATATGTACTTATACATTAGGATCACATGTACCGATAGTATCGGCTTCGGCAGTATCGGCCATTTCTGGTAGTATCCGGCCAGTATTGGATTTGTATCGGTATCGGTATCGGATATCGGTTTGGAAAAAATTGTGAGTACTTGTCGATACTTCTTACTTCTTTGGCTGGAAAAATTATGAGAAACTTTATAGATTCATAAATAATCCTAGTTCGATATTAATAGATCCTAGTTACCAAGTTAATGTAATTTTGTTTTTTTCTCCGATTCCTTTTAGAACATTAGAAATATTTTTTAGTGTTTCTGTTCACCTCGAGTCTTTAGCGTCGA
>JABUQX010050863.1:0-2500 GCA_015478945.1 Trachelipus rathkii
TATATAATAATACTATATATATATATATATATATATAATAGTATATATATATAATAATAAATATATATATATAGTATTATTATTATATATATTATTTATATATATTAATATATAATATTATAATAATATAATATATTACTATATATATATATATATTATATATATAGGGGTTATATATATATATATATAAAATATATATGGGTATATATACTATATATTATAGTATTATATAATATATATATTATAATATCTATATACGTATATATATATTATTATATATAGTATAATTAATATATATATATATATATATTATAATATAAGTTTACATATATATATATTTATTAATGTCTAAGAAAATCAAAAAAATCAGTATAAAATCAGTTGAATTAAACATTATGATGTTTATTGTGGGCAACTCCTGAAAAAAAATGTTTTTTGTCAACTCTGTTTAAATTTTACAAAAAAAAAGGTTTTGAAAATTCGACCATTGCTACCGGAGGTTTGTGGTAAATATCAATATTTAGCCCAACTGAAAAAACACACGAAAACGACGTTTTCGAGGTTCAGGAAAAAGCTTGCTGGTTTGGTGTTGTATTGTAATCAAATTGGCTGAAAAATTAAGTATAATTTGGGGTCATTTTTAAGATTGGGGCAAAAATTGGGGCTAGCCCAGAGCAAAAAATTTTCAAATCCATCGCCCTCAATTGAGGGTGTTTTCCGATTGTTTTCACACTTGCTGGCAGTCACTCAAACAGAATTATCGTGCCAGATTTTTTTTAAACCATTTTCCACACCTACTGTGGATTATCTGGGGGACCAACGCTTGGTGGAATGGCATACCCATTTGTGCTCCGGGGGTCAAATCATCTCTCGCTTCTGCGTGTGAGGAACTATTTTCCGCTGTTCATGCCTCGGGACCATTTCAATTCTTCCCCTTGCACTTTCTCTGTTGCAGTAAGACTTCCCATCTCTTTCACCACCGTCCTACTTTTCAGTTGTTCTTCCACTCAATCATTCAAGTGTCTTTGTTGGCCTACAATCGGATCTATCTTTATAGCTTCTCTCAACTGCTCTCGAAGGGGAACTTTACAAAGTAGCACCTTTCCTTGCTATCGTTCTCGTCAAACTAGACCGAATATCGGTATCTCGTATCAATCCGGAGAAGTCCCTTTTCGGTTTACCCTCCTTCACGTCATTTGGCTACACATTCTCCTCTGAAGGTGTTCGCCCCCGTCCAAAGAGCACGTTTGGCTGCCAATCTTCGTACTTTTTCTTTGGGCCTGAGACGGCAGAAGCACTGTTCAGTTTCCTCTAGGATGCCTGAACTACTGTACCATCTTGCTTTTCAACTACTGCAGCACGCACTCTCTCCTTCCGCCTACTCCACAAGATGCTCCTCCACTGAGAAAAGGTGTATTTCGGTCAAGGCAGAGTGGACGGAAGAAGATCGCATTGCTTTCCATTCTTGCGCAAGATACTGTTTTTCTCAGTAGACATCTTTAACTTCTCCTTCGTTTGCCAACAGGACTCAGCAATCAACCTCGAACCTCCATGTCTGATCCATTCCAATTTTTTTTTGCAAAAGTTTTGTTTTTTGTTTTAAAGGCCGTGTCCCGCCCTTTCGTTTCCCCCCTGCCGCAAGCAAAACCTTGATCGGTTCTTTTAGTCTCTTCTCTTGACTTCTTCTTCGAAGAACTACATTGCTACTGCTGTATAACTTCTTTCTCTAACATTTATTTCGCCTTCTGATAGAGAACCGCTTGCTCTCAATCTAACCTGGAAGTCCAAACATTGCGGATTATCTTTTTCTTAAAAGGTCCTGGGATTTCATACAATTCTTTTTGCCGATTTACAACGACCTCCCTTCGCATGTGCACTTAAATTATAATGAACTACACTCGCCTGAGAGAAAGCTCCGTAATTTGAATATGTTTGCTATTTTATGTTGCCTGTAACCGACATTCGTCAACCTAACATCCCAGGTACGGATAAATATCACGGTTAAATCATTGTCTGATAGCATTTTTTCTTTCAACGCCATCGAAGATTTTTGCCTTCATTCTTCATTCCCTAGTCTTATCAACTTAACGATATGTAAACATGGCTACTGCTATTTAGTCATTCAGATAGTAATCTCTATTCTTTTTCCCAGGACTCTTCTCTGCAACTCTCATATTGGGATTTTTCTTCTTTCTCTGGGTTCTATTCCAATAAGATATTTTTACTGTGTATCACGTCCTACTTTGTTTGCTTTTTTTTCTCCTACGTTCCTTTTCCCTCTTTCGTTGGCTTTCCGGCTTAAACGCCGTTATTCTTGCTCTCTTCACTCTCAATTTCTCCATTGCCTCGTATCGTGGCCTCTCAGAGAGCTGGTTACGTGCCAGCTTATGGTGTGGTCCCGGTGTTGTACCCAATGTATGAATGCCATTTCTTGTCAGCGCTTAAGGTGCATCGGCTACCAAAGGCCCCTTATGGGGAGTTTCTTCTTCCCTTAGAGAAC
>JABUQX010050863.1:7500-46235 GCA_015478945.1 Trachelipus rathkii
CCTAAAAAATTGTCTATTTTGGCCATAAATTTTGCCAACCATCTGGAAACCCTGCAACATGACAAAATTTCACGCTCTCAACTCTGATCACATCCCATTAATTAAAAATAAAAATAAAGCCATTTTCCTTTTTGCATTTGTACTTAGGTGCTAATGTCTAAGCAGATGAAGAGCACGATATAATGAAAAGAGTATTTGTGTTTACGAAACGTAAGAAATGGTCGAGTTTTGCATTTGTTTTTGTCAAGCAGCGCAAAATCGTAAAAAATGCTCACCAAACGTAAGAAATTTATTAAATTCTATAAAGAGGTTGTTATTTTTTGGGGTTTTGCCCCCTTTTACAAAAAAAATTTTTCCCGTGCTTTGCCCGGAATTTTAGCACGTTCTTACGAAATTTTGTAAACCAATATGGAATCGTGGCAGGCCCGTTTGAATTGATGAATGTTTCATTCAATAAAATCGGCTTTAAATCTAATTTGTAGTATTTGTTTTTATTTCTGTTTATTCCAAATCGATGGGCTCCACAACAGCTGATTCCAATTGTTTGTAAACAAAAATAAACCTAGTTTGAAATATTGTTCAATTATTGCACGAAATTTGTGGTAAAACTGGGTAAGTATTTCTTATCAAGTGTAACCCCAAATAACAAAGGGTTTTACTAATTAATTCTAATTTTAATTTAGACCGTTTTCTTTTTGTCATTTGTGCTTACGAAATGTAAGAAATGCTTGTTTGGCATTGAGTTTTGTCAACTTAGATGCAATCGTAAGAAATGTTTCACCAAACAAGGAATTTTTCCTTAATTCTCTAAGGTTATTTCCTGTGCTTGCCAAATTTAGCACATTCTTACGAAAAAAATGTTGAAAAACAAGATGGCATTATGGTAGACCCGTTTGAATTGATGAATGTTTCATTCAATAAAATTAGCTTTAAATCTAATTTCTTTTAAATTGATAAACTCCATTAGAGTACTTTATCAATTATTTGTAATATAAACCATGGTAATAGTAGCACAGAGGCATGTCACCCACAATTTTTATGAAAATCACAGGATATATTCTAAAAAATAATAATGAAGAATAGTGAAAACGAAAATCGGCGGCCTCTAGGAAAAAAGTTACAGCCTCTGAAAGTTGTTAAAACTCCCATAGACTTTTCATTTTTGATCGCAGTCAAGTTTAGGTTGTCCATATTCAGGCCCTCTTAGGTTCAGGTTATGGATAAGTTTTGTTAGGTATGCCCAGAGAAAATCTATGTAGAATTAACAAATCTTATAACCAGAACTAGGATGGCCCTGAAACCAGTACGAGGCCCACTAATTTTCTATAAGAAAGCCTATGGAAAAATTTTAAACTTTGAGAGGCTGTAACTTTTTTTCTGAACTTAAACATTTTTATTTTTTTAAGCTTCCATTATTATTTTTTTTTATAGTATATAGGCTATATACTATGATTTAAAAAAAAAAAAAATTATTAGAAAATCCTATGGGAAAATTCAAATTTTGAGAGGCCGTAACTTTTTTTCCTAAAGAGACCACAGATTTTCGTTTTCACTATTCTTCATTATTATTTTTTTAGAGTATATCCTATGATTTTCATAAAAATCGGAAATTTAGATAAGCAAGATGGCATCATGGTAGAACGCTAGTTATTGACTTCGGATAAATGTTTCATGATCCAAATAAAATTAGCTTTAAATCATAATTTTCTTTTTCCAAATTCCATTTTTCTCTAATGACCTACTGAGATAACCAGCAGTTTTTTAAGGGATTTGTTAGATTTTTTTTTTTACTTTAATCCTAATTAATTCCAAAGTACATGTACTCTTAAGAAACGAACATTCTGATTTGCCAATTATTTGTAAACAAAAGTGACATGAGAAAATTGCATTCATTTATGGCAGCAAAATTTGTACTAAACTGGGTAAAGCATTTCACTTATGCGAGCTTAAGCACAAATGACAAAAATAAAAATGGTTTAATTTTTAACGCTGAAGCCACTAGAGTTTTTTTGCACAGTGTTACTAGAATTGATAATTATTCTTTGAAAAGTACATTCATATTATAGCAATCAAATATCAAATCAAAAATATTTTTTTATATGAATTTTAACATTGATATTGTAAAAAGTTTTAAACAGAAATACTTAAGTGGTGCCAATGTTTAAATCTATACCACACCTTTATAAATAAATAAATAAATAAAACGTATACCATAATTACATGCAGTATAAAAGACTTTTGCATGTGATCTTGCTGGTGTTTTTTGTGCCAATCGCTGGAGCCTAGTGAAAGTTTTACCACTTGTAGCTACATTAATGATGCTTTTTGATATAATTATCCTAGTTATTTTTTTTTTCATTATTATTGAGATGGGTAAATTCTATTCATTTAATTTTTTTTTTTTTGCTTTATTTATTTAATTTTTTTCTTCATCAAGCTGGGCTTCATGGCCTAGGCCTTCCATTTTTCCACGATTGCGAAGAATGCAGTGTTCTCTGATGAGGAGCTGATGGAGGCGCCATCACAGTGTGAAGATGGCAGCCAGGACATCACCCTTTCAGGTAGGAAGAGGAGTTGCGGGTCTCCAAGATAGTTTTGTCTCAGCCTGCACCCAAAGGGGTGAATAGGGGAGAGGGCTGGGGTGGATGGGAGTATAGCCACATAGCCTCATGAGTTCGGTTCCACTGAGGTTATAATCGTCATGCAGAGTAGGGATGGTGAATTTATTTTTATACAACCCTCGAGCAACTGCACTCTTAAATGAATCCCCTTTGGGAAGTTACATATGGAGGGCACTTGTATTCTCAATTCCTTCTTTCAATAGACTTCAGGTACCCCTCATTGAAATTATTAAATTGGGGTCCTTCCCAGTTAAATGCTTGTGGTTCTAGGGACCATACTTTCCATATTTCCTATGAGAAAATAGGCCCTATAGAGGAGGAGGAGGATTTTCTATTTGATCTAATCAATATCTGTTCTTATGATCTTAAAGGCTGCACCTTATTAGAGGTTATGAGACTGGGGTCTTAGTTCTCTTTCGAAGACGCTGCACCTGAAATACAAGGGCCCTCTTCCATCTAAAGTTATCATTGGTCTGTCCCAGTATGTGTTTCCAGTCCACTGTTGCTTCAACTGCTAGCAATATGGTCATGGTTCAGTCTCCTGTAAAAGTTCCCCACATTACTTGAGATGCTCACTGGGTCATGTCAATGAAAATTGGGCCAATAACCGTTATTGTTACTTTTTGAAGGGGGAATCCCTCCCTAATTCTAAATCCTGTGGAGTTTATGTAAATATCTTACAGATCACTCATGAAACTCCTGTGGCAGCTGGTTTGATTCTTTTACCACTTATAGCTGTTTTAAGGGAACTGAATCCCCTTACTTGTGTTTGCCCTTCCCTCAATAATTCTATCCATATTTCCAATGCTCCTCAAGTACCTACTCCTCAAGTAGGGCCTCCTCCAGCTTCCTCCCAAGTACTTCCATTGATGGGTCATATAACTATGCAACCTCACCATTGACCCAGCCCTACCAGCTGGGCTATCCTCTACTAGGGGCACCCCTCATCCTCCAATTAGATTTCCTAGGTCCTTGTGGAATTGTCCCGGCAAACAACCGGGGTCCATCTGGCTCAGAACTTCAGGGGATATCCCATGATGGTCCTGTAAGGGCTCCTCGGGTACAGAATAGCATCCCCCCCCCCCCCTGCATCCAACAGATGGATGGTTGGTCTTCCTTCTTGACTTCTTTGGGACCACTAGTTTCCAAGTTTTTGCCTCTTATTAAGCAAGTGGTTCATTTCTATCAGCTCTTTCTTGTATATTCTCAGATCTCATGTCTTTCATTTCAAGTCTCTTATTTTCCACAATGTGTCTTGGGGAATTGTAGATCCTTGTTCCCAAAATTGGGGATCTTTAAAAATTTTTGCTATAATTTCAACAATTTTAGGTCTATGTGAAACCTGGATGCAGCCTAAATACACCCCAACAGTGGGAGGACATACCTTTCTCAGGAAGGACAGGGTGAATCAGTTGAGGGGGGTGGTTTGGCTTTCCTTCTTCATTCCTCTTCATCTTACCAGGATATACCTTTGATTGATGCTCCAGAAGCTGTCCTCAAGGTTCTGGCAGTGAGAGTTGCCTTTGCAATGGGCTGGGCATCTCTGCTGTTACAATCCGGGAAGAAATTTGGCATTACAGGAAGTTCAGCACTATATTCATCAATTACCACTCCCTGTTTTGATTTTGGGTGATTATAATGCCCACCACAATAGTAGTAGGACCTTTACTCTTGATTTAGTTATTGGGAGTGGTTTCTTCCTGCATGCTGAAATTATTGCAGGACTTCACTTTGTTGTGACCACTATCCAATTCATATTACTCTTCCTCAAAGGGTGCGACCCCTACAAGAACTCCGCCCTCTCGCTTGGAAGTTTCCTACCTCTCAGGATAAGTGGAAGCAGTACAATGGTCAAACTTATCTCCCAGGGGGTGCGGTTTGTACTTTGGAGGATTGGACAGTCACTGTGATACTTAGTATCATTACTTCTGCCTCAACAGTGCTTCCACTTACCAGGAGTAAATTTGATGGAAGACCTATGGCCTTGTGGTGGAATTAAGAGTGTGAGGATGTCCTAAAAAACAGAATAGAGCATACAATATTTGGCGAAAGTTTCCTACCAATGGAAATGGCCTTGCTTAAAGGAGGTCCATAGCCCAGTGAAAGAGGTTTCATTTGGAATGTAAACAGGATACCTGGAACAAATGGAGAGCCAAGCTCTCTTTCACAACCCTAACCCCAGACTCAAGAACTTGGTCCTTATTAAAGAGTATGTCAACTGATTGTCCCACAATCATTCCCCCTCACTTGGAATGGAGGTCTCCTGCCCAATAATATGGAAAAGGCTGAGTTTTTAGCTGATCATTATGAGCAACTCTTCCTACCCAGCAGTACAACCCATGCTGCATATATAGAAATTAGAATGAACTGTCTTCTTTCCTTGGGTGTAATTTTACAGCTTCTGAATTGCATCGGGCTTTGTCCTCCCTCCCTGAAACAAAGGCCACTGGTGCTGATCTTGTTGATTATAAATTTCTAAATCTTTCCTCTGATTCTAAGGATACTTTCTTGAACCTCTTCAATGCTGGATGGTCTCAGGTTTTAGTCCCCTTACAATGAAAGTTATCAGATATCCTTCCATTTTTGAAACCTAATAGGGACTCCTCTACCCCCAAGGGCTATCATGCTATTCAATTGCTTTCCTTCAATGGTAAGCTCTTGGAGAGAATGGTATAGTCTCAATTGCGTTTGGTGGCTGGAATCTTTTTCTCTGCTCTCTCCCTTTCAGTATATAGTTTTAGTCCTGGTGTGGATACCACTGACTGTCTTCTGACCCTAGAGCACATTATCTATACAGGTTTTCATAATAAACAGTATACCTTGGTTTTATTTTTTGATTTGGAAGCATTTGATTCCGTCTCACATAGGGGCCTCTTATATAAATTAGCCTGTTTGAGATTCAATGACCATCCTTTGCAATGGTTTCATATCTTTTTAACGGCTCATTAGAACATTAGAAATATAGAGACAGTAAGAAGCTGCATGGGCCTATTGAGACTGTCCCAGTCAACCCACTAACCAAACATGCTTGTGCAAATCTACAAAACACCTTAGGGCTTGTCAAACTACTGTAACTAAAAACCCACCAATTTGGCTTAGTCAAAATATACTATATGATGTCAAAACCATCCACACTATTACCTATCTGTCAGAGTCAGTGATGTGGCCTCTTTACTTAGGCTGTCCATCAGTGGGGTTCCACAGGGATCTGCCTTGAGTCCTTTATTGTTCGCTTTATATATCTCTGATTTGCCAACTACTGCCTCCACAAAGGTTATGGCATACGCTGATGATTTAATTTTAAGTGCATCTTCATCTACTCTGCTAGGTGCCCAGGGAGCTTTGGAGGTGGGAGCACAGAGGATCTTGGACTGGGCAGATCGATGGCACCTACATTTCAATATAGCCAAATGTGTCTTGATGTGTATTACAAGACAGAGTGCTCCTTCATACCATCCCTTCAACTGAACAGGAGTCAGGTTCCCTTTGTCACTAAACATTAATTTTGGGGGCATACCTTTTGATAGGCTTTACCTCTCACTTGAAGGCAGCATATTCAGAGCCTCCAGTTACAGTGTTTGAAGAGGCTAAATATGATGTGAGACATTTGGCAGGCACTAAATGGTGAGCAGAGAATGGCAGGAAGGTTGGGAGATCGTGGTGAATGGAGAGATCTTGAGGAACTTAACATAAAAGAATTTAAATATCTGGGTGGGTCATATACAATATACAGAGGACAGAGGGTGTGATGTGGAAATAGTGCCTAGGGTAACAAAGCTGGGAAGAGCAGCAAGGGCTGTGTACCATTTGATGAAGGACCAATATACGGGTGTGGATGTCAAAAGAGCTATTTATGAAGGAGTGTTAGCACGTACCGTATATTATATGGTGCAGAAACATAGAGTACTATCAAGAGACGTGAAAGTAGGATACAGGCAACAGAGATGAAGATTTTGAGAGCAATGATTAGAAAGATTAAGAAAGATAGGATAAAAAATGAAAGAGAAGGGAAGTCAGTGACACTGTTGGTGAAAATGATGGATGTAGCAAGAATCATATGGTGGGGACACTTGGAAAGGATGTAGGTGGACAGGTTGGAGAAGAGATGAGAGTGGACACCAGATGGAAGAAGACCCAGAGGAAGACCAAGGAAGAGATGGAGGGAGTCACTTTCCTATCTCTTTCGACGGTTCTCTCGTCTCTCCTGTTGACAATATAAACATCCTTGGCCTTAACATAAACAAAAAAATGTCTTGGAAACCTCACATCACAATGGTTGCTAAGGCAGCCTCAAAGAAACTTTGAATTCTGTTTAGACTGTGAGACTTTTTTTCCTCTTCACAGTTACTCCAGTTATACAAGGGTCTCATCCGCCCTTGTATGGAGTACTGCTCTCATATCTGGGGGGGGGCTCAGGTTTCACCCGGCTTTTGAGATTAGGGTTGAGTCAAAGGCAAAAAGACTTATAAACTGTCCTGTTCCTTTCAGTTCACTTGAACCCTCTCATCTTTGCGGCGCGATGTTGGTGCTTTATCTCTTTTCTATAGGTACCGTAGTGGCAAGTGTCGAGGGGAACTTTCCATGCGCATGCCACCACTCTTTAAGAGTTCCCTCAGAGCACAAGGGGGCAGTCATCACATGAGTTTTTGTGTTGATATTAGGCAACTCCAGACTAGTTCAAGCTGCAGTGCCTCCTTCTTCCCTGCCACCTCTTTTATTTATTCTTCTTCCATCTTCTGTGTTCTACTCAATTTAATCTCCCTCACTTTAATGCCCGCGTGCGCCTGTGCTCATCTGCTTAATTGTGTTAGTTGAATTTTGTTGATTTTAACACCCCTTCCTTGAATAGGGCTTTTGGCCGTGAGCGGTGGTGATAACTGTAAAAAAAAAAAAAAAAAAAAAAGATCCAAGAGATGTGAGCTGCCTACAATGAAGGAAATGCAGGAGAGAAGGCTGTGGGGAAATAGAGCTGAGTGGAAACACCTGCTGAGTCCGCTGACAGGTCGTGACTTTCCTGAAAGACTATGACCTTCCTAAGGAAGGTATCAGTAAAATACCGGTATATATATATATATATATATATATATATATATATATATATATATATATATATATATTTATTAAAGAAGATTTATATAGAGAAAGGATATATTATTTTTATATCGTAATATATATATTATATATACATATACATATATATATTAATCTTAGCACTGTACATATATATATTATATATACTATATATATATATATATATTATATTATATATATATATATATTATATTATATATATATATATATTATATTATATATATTTTTATAATTTATTATATTTATATATTTTAAATATATATATTTTATTATTTATATATATATTATATATATATATATATATATATATATATATATATATATTATTATTATTATTATTGCTATTATTATTATATTATTATTGTTATGAAATGATTTAGGGATAGTGTTAGTTATTATTATATATATATATATATATTATTTTTGTATTATTATTATATATATATATTAATAATAATAATAATAATAATAATAATAAAAATAAAAATAAGCAAATACAAAATTAGCACAAAAATACACAACAAATAAATTGCACACTAAAATGGAAAGAACATTCAGAACATAACCTCATAGATAAGTCATAAGGTAGATGTTTAGCTTCTATGGGAATAATTATTGACAGTTCCCCAAATTCCTCCTCACGCCATATTTCAAAAAAATATGGTAGGTTATATTATCCTCTTGATTTGATTGTTTATTTTCTCAGAGGTAGTTTCTTTTTTGTTAATTATTTTGATCCCAATTTCAGGTGAAAAATTGGAATTATAATGTTTGAGGTAGCCTTGGGGGATGTATTTTTTTTTATGCTTTTAGTATAGTTTTATTGTAGCGTTAGATTGCTTTGTCTAGAGATGGAAAGTCAGCTAATTGGAAATATTATTATAGTTTTTGTTCTATAAATTCAGTGTAAACTTGAGTGTTAGCTTTCTTGTAGTTGGTGTACGTATGTTTTTATATAGGATTTGTTACTTGTGTGGGAAGGGTTGTATGGAGATTGGAGACTATTCAGTCTCTCCTAGCCCAGGGCTGCCTCAGTTAAAGAATACAGGGCAGGACTTGTAGAAAGACTTCATGGGTTCCTCTGACATTTCATCTGTTTTTATAAAGGCTTTGTTACTTGTGTGGGAAGGGTTATATGGAGACTCTTCAGTCTCTCCTAGCCCAGGGCTGCCTCAGTTCAAGAATACAGGGCAGGACTTGTAGAAAGACTTCATGGGCTCCTCTGACATTTCATGTGCTGAAGCTCTAGTAACCCCACCCACTAGCCAACTATGACTTTGTCTCACTAGACACCCTTTAGATCCGGAACAACCGCTAAAATATCTGTTGTCATTGATCATAGCTTATGCAATTGACCAGTGCATTTGAAAAATCTTAATAGTGCTAGAAGTACCATATGTGTGCTATGTAATTGATGAAGTTTGTCTGGTTATCTTTTTTGTAGTTTGTATATGTTTCCCTAAATGGGTAGTTTGTTTTGTTTTGATATTTTATGATAATAGGGAAGTGGTCAAGAGTATAGGTTGGTTTGTGTTGACCAGCGGAGTTTGGTAGGTAAGTTTGGTGAGCATAGTGTTATACCTGGTGATGTGTAAGTTTGGTTGATTTGTGGTGGAATTCTTGTGTGGCTGTTTGTATTGTTTAGAATGTTTAAATTTTCAAGGTTAGATATGATGTGTGTTCCTCTATGGTCTGCTTCTTGGGCGTTGTACCATGTAGGGTGGTGAGCATTGAAGTCACCTCCCATTATGAGATTTGGGAAGTGAGTGATGTCAGTAAGGTTTGGTTTTGTAGTTTCTAGGGCAGTGTTGAGAGGTGTGGTGGGGAATGTTTATTTTTATTAGGTTGTGTGGCTTTTTATTTATCATTATTGTAAAAGATTATATTTTGGTGGTGGTGTCATTTAATGCTGATGTGATTAGTAAGGTGGTGTTTGTATATGGTAGTGAGTTGCATACAAGAGTTAGTAAGGTGTGGTTTTTTGGGATTTGATGTGTGAAAATGGCATTGTAGCTGCAGAATTTAGGTTCTGGACAGTTTTTGGGTAGGTGGGCTTCTTGTATCATGGCTATGTGTATATTGTGTTGTTTTAAGAAGGCTTCTATTTTTTTGTTTGTGTTGTAGAGTCCATTTGTGTTGAATTGTAATATGTTTATGTTGTGGATTTGTTTGTGTTGTGAGGGTTATTGTGGGTGGAGTGCAGACTTATAAATCCAGTTGTGTTTTGAGGGGGGAGCATGGTGAAAGGTGAGCAATCTTTACGTACCCACTGCTCACATCTATTGCAACGTATGGAGTTTCTTCTTACTATTTTATTGCATATTGGACATTGATAAATTCTAGGTCCAGGATTTGTTTCTACATCCCCGACTTTTAGAAGGATGGCTTAGGCATATGCCAGGAAGTATGCCTCAGGGTAAGAAAAAAGAAGAAATAAAGTAGTTAAGTGGTAAAGAGTCCTGAGATGATCTCAGAGGATTTGTCCGGAAGCGCCAGCGCATAAATGCTGCTGTGGAAACCACTTTGTCCAGTTCGGACAAACCTCTTGCAGTTAGACTTCTGGCATGTCTTCTCTCCACTATATCTATATATATATAAAAATTGTAATTACATTATATTTGAGAAATTTTATTTTAGTAAAGCTGTATTTTGTAATGCCTGTTTTTCACCCTTCTTCAACTTGAAAATTTCAGAATTTTATAGTTTTTTTATCCTCCGTTTTACGGAAGTGTTAATAAACAATGCAAAACAAATATATATTCTCAAGACTTTGGTTTGGATTTTAATTCTAAATTGTTGTAATGACAATTTTCCCGATGTTCTTTATTTTCTCTTTCAGTTTGTTAATTGTTTGGAATATATTCCCATTAAGATAAATATTAAAATGGATATCAAATCTGAGATTGAAATAAAACTGGAAGAATTAGACCTGGAATACGACTCTTATCAACAAGGTTCTCAGGTGACGTATAAACATCATCATCATCATGATGTGTTTTGTTGTTTCCCCAAAACGGGGTAGGATGTGCTAACATGCACCAGAAATCTGAGGATACATGTTCTAGGGCATAAATAAGTGTAGTGGGACCAACCCAACCCAACTACCACTGTCCTTTAGTCACCTCTACTGCACACACGATGTACATTGTTCAAATTCTTTTTCCCTCACACACACGCATAATATATATATATATATATATATATATATTATATATATATATATATATATAGTATATATATATATATATATATATATATATATATATATATATATATATATATATATATATATATATATACTGAATGCAGTTTTTAAGGCTAAGTCATCAGAGTCCAAAACTTATGCCAGATGGATCCAAGTTCAAGTTTGAAATTCTTGCAAATCCTACCATAGTAAAAATATAGTAATTATTGTATCAGATATTATTGTATGATGATAGTGAAGCAGGGTTGGCATAAAACCCGTGTTTTTTGAGAAAGGCCCAACATACCCCGTGTTTTTCTTTTTCATAAAAAATGAAAAACCTGGCAAAATTGGGCAACCAATGGAACTCTGACACCACAACGCCTATATACATACATATATTATTATTATTATTGAATATATACAGTTATTGTTATTATTATTATTGCTACATACATACATATATATTATTATTATATTATTATTACATATTATTATTATTATATTCGATTGTTATTATTATTATTACATACATATTATATATAGTATGAAGAAGAAGAAGATATTGTTGGTTGTTATTATTATTATATATACATATATATATATATATATATATTATTATATTATATATATACATTATATATTATATATATATATATATATATATTATATTATATTATTATTATTATTATTATTATATATATTATTATTATTATTATTATATATTATATTATATTATTATATATTATTATTATTATTATTACATATTATTATTACATATATTATACCCAGTATATATATATATATAGCATATATATTATTATTATTATATATATTATATTAATATATATATATATTATTATTATATATATATTACATATTGTTATTATTATATATATATATATATATATATATATATATATATATATATACCGTATATATATATATATATATATTATATATATATATATATATATATATATATATATATATATATATATATATATATATATATATATATATATATATATATATATTTTAAGCCGAAAGAATCAGCAAAATTGTTTCTGTATAATAATATTAAATAGTCCTTTCTGTTACAAATTTGTTCAAATTATGCATTAAAATTTAAAGGCATTGCATTTTTTAAGTTTTGTTGGTTATGTTGTCACTTGTCAATGTGTTCAGCAATTTAGCAAAGGTCATGTCACTCATGTGGGTTTCGAAAGTAACACCTGTCACCTAGTATAGTGGGTGTTTTTGAGTGTGGGATGTCTTGGCCACAGAGCTTCAGCTTAGGGCTCTTTACGACTCCCCTTTGTCTGGAGTGAGCAATGTTACTGCTGATAAATAATAATAACAATAACAAAGAGCATTTAACTAGTAAACTAGGATTAAGAAAGTTGAAATTAACTCTAAAGAAATTAAACATAAGATATTACTATCTTTCAATTAATTAGCCTTCAGTTTCAGTTGAATTTTATCCTTCATTTTTACTTTTTTTTTTTTTTATAAAACCCAGATGTGGGTTTTTTGATGTTTTTTCAATCTGAAGTTTATTGAAAAACCATTGGGGGACAAACCGCTGTCCCCAATCGTGCCAACCCTGTAGTGAAATGTGTGTGCAAGAATAAATGTAGAGCGGAGGGTGAATGGTTAATATTAGTAGTGGAGTAGGCTGGAATGTGTTATATCTCCTTGACTATTTAATCTGTGTGTGGATGGAGTGATGAAAGAATTTGAGGAAGAGGTGTCAGGGGAGGGTGTTAAACTGGTGGATTATAATGAAGAGTGAGGTGGGGAGGGTGCCTTGCTTATTTAATGCAGATGATTTGGTTTTATATGGTGAATCTGAGGAATGTTTGGGAAGATTGATAGAGTAATTTTGGAGGTTGTGTAAAAGGAGCGGTTTGAAAGTAAATGTAGATAGGAAAAAATGATAATGATACAGGAAAAAAAGAGAATGAATGTGGTAGGTGAGGAGAGTCTACAGTGTTGTGGTAGGTGAGGAGAGTCTACAGTGTTGTGGTAGGTGAGGAGAGTCTACAGTGTTGTGGTAGGTGAGGAGAGTCTACAGCGGTGTGGTGGTAGGGGAGGAGAGACTACAGTGTTGTAGTAGGTGAGGAGGTCTACAGTATTTGGGTAGGTGGGGAGGAGGTCTACGGTGTTGCCCAGTGGGTGAGGAGAGTCTACAGTGTTGTGGTAGGTTGAGGAGAGTCTACAGTGTTGTGGTAGGTGAGGAGAGTCTAGTGTTTGCAGTGAGGAGGTCTGATGTTGTGGTAGGTGAGGAGAGTCTACAGTATTTATCGTGGTGAGGGAGTCTGAGTGTTGTGATGGAGTCTACAGTTGTGAGTGTTGCACGATGGGTGAGGAGAGTCTACAGTGTTGTGGTAGGTGAGGAGAGTCTACAGTGTTGTGGTAGGTGAGGAGAGTCTACAGTGTTGTGGTAGGTGAGGAGGAGAGTCTACAGTGTTGTGGTAGGTGAGGAGAGTCTACAGTGTTGTGGTAGGTGAGGAGAGTCTACAGTGTTGTGGTAGGTGAGGAGAGTCTACAGTGTTGTGGTAGGTGAGGAGAGTCTACAGTGTTGTGGTAGGTGAGGAGAGTCTACAGTGTTGTGGTAGGTGAGGAGAGTCTACAGTGTTGTGGTAGGTGAGGAGAGTCTACAGTGTTGTGGTAGGTGAGGAGAGTCTACAGTGTTGTGGTGGGTGGGGAGAGTCTACAGTGTTGTGGTAGGTGAGTCTACGGTGTTGGCAGTGAGTAGGAGGAGTCTACAGTGTTGTGGTAGGTGAGGAGAGTCTACAGTGTTGTGGTAGGTGAGGAGGAGAGTCTACAGTGTTGTGGTAGGTGAGGAGGAGAGTCTACAGTGTTGTGGTAGGTGAGGAGGAGAGTCTACAGTGTTGTGGTAGGTGAGGAGAGTCTACAGTGTTGTGGTGGCAGGTGAGGAGAGTCTACAGTGTTGTGGTAGGTGAGGAGAGTCTACAGTGTTGTGAGTACGTGAGGAGAGGCTACAGTTTTGTGGTAGGTAGGTGAGGAGGGTCTACAGTGTTGTGGTAGGTGAGGAGAGTCTACAGTGTTGGCTGGTAGAGTGGGGAGAGTCTGAGTGTTGTGGTAGGTGAGGAGAGTCTACAGTGTTGTGGTAGGTGAGGAGAGTCTACAGTGTTGTGGTAGGTGAGGAGAGTCTACAGTGTTGTGGTAGGTGAGGAGAGTCTACAGTGTAAAATCATGTTGTATGGTAGACAACTGGAACAAGTATCAAGAGTTAAAATATTTAGCTTTATATATTGGATGAAATGGGGATGGATGATGTTGAGTATCGTATGAAAGTTGTGAATGGTAGGAAGGTGTCTGGTGCAATTACATCTTTGATGAGTACAAAGAGACTAAGTTTTGAGTGTGCTCGGTTTCTGCATGAGGGCGTATGTTGTTACCAGTGTTAATGTATAGCAGCGAAGCTATGGTGTGGAATAAGAGGTATGGATCTAAGGTGCTTGTCTTTTCAGATGGATATTCTTAGGGGCGTGTTTAGAGTTGTGTGGTGCAAAAAATGTGAATGAGAAAATATGGTTTGGTCATATGGAAAGGATGGATGATAGTCGGTTGGTTAAGTGGTTGTATAGTAGTCAATGTGTTTTGAATTGACCGGTTGGAAGACCTATGAAGTGGATTGAGTCAGTAATTGAGTGTCTGAAGAAAAGGAATTTGAACTTGGCACAAGCGAGAAGAATGGTGCCTAATGGCATGGTTTTGGGTAAGGCCCAAGGGATGAGCCCTGACATCGACAAGATAACCTCAGTGGGTGACTGCCATGGTGTTGTGAATCTTCAGACGAGGATTTTGGACATGAAGGTCTTGCACTTAGGTTTATGAGGAGAGGTTGTTTGTGGGGGAGGGGTGTTTGCGCATCCAACCCCCAGTTCTGGGGAACCAATGGGCCGCTGCTGCTGATGATGATATTAAGACCGTAAGCTGTGTAGAAGTGTCAACCACTTAATCTGTACTCCTACCATTATCGATATCAGTATTTATATCTGTGATTTTGAATCTGTATTTGGAATTGGTGTTACACACTCTCACATCTAAATTAGGTTTTGTTTGAACATTTCTATTTAAATGTAATCTCTTTCGACACTCACATAGGTCATGTAAACTTAGAACACTCACATAGGTCAAGCAAAAACTTACAACTTTATTTCTATTTGCACATTGTATTGAAAACATTAGACATTACCTTTTCTTCTTTTGTCTTACATTCCTATTACTTTTTTCTACCCTTAGGGACACCCTTGCCTTTATCTAAGGGGTTGTAGCCATGGTAATACATTCAAGTTATATGGGAAAGTTAACCCAGTTCTTTTCGGTACAATAAAATATATCTAATAAAAAAACTGGAGGAGCAACAAAATTTTGGTAATAGTTCTTTTGTGATATCTTTAGTGCGATAATAAACCTCAAAATTAATTTAAAAACAATTAATAGAATCTTTTATTGTCCAGTTAAGTTGTATTTATAGATGCAGATAGTACATTATTTTGGATTATTCTGTTGAAAAATTTAACATCTGAAGGCATACTTTGGAATTAATTGTGAAAAAATACTCTTCACTTGAGTATGTGGACACAGTTGGAACACACTAAGAGAATCTTTGTGTAATAGCCAGAAGCAGGGAATCTCCTCTATCTTCTACCCGGTAGCTCAGTGGAAGAGCACTCGCTCAACAAAGCGAGAGACCCAGGTTCATAGCTGGTCAAGCTGAAGAATGATGGGGCTATTCTCTATTGAGCTATATTTATTATATTATATTATTATATTTACTTATTTTGATTCTTTATTCTAGTATTACATCCCAGTTAGCTTTATCAAATCCTTTGATTTTATTTCAGGTCTGTTATGATAGTGAACCAAACTTAGCTTCTGCGGAAGGGATTAAAAATGAAGAGTTTGCTGAAAATGTTCCTATAAAGTCAGAGTTAAGCGATTCAAAGAAGGAATCATTGTTAGGTGAAAAACTGGTTAACACTGATGTCATAAAATCCGAAAATCTGACGATGATTGAGAAGAAATCTTGTGCTCAGAATGTCAAGGTATGTTAAATTCAAACCAGTTATTACTGTTACTCATGTTGGATACATTATTAATTGAATGAGTAACCTCTTTTATAGATTATTATTATTATTCTCTTTCTTTCTTTTCTTTATCTACCTCTTTTCCCCAAGACTGGGGGTAAGGTGCGTGTCATGCATCGGAAAAGAAAAGCAGTAGAAGAGTATGACAAAAGTCGAATAGAAAGCCCAGCCTTACCGCCCCCTCTGTACCATTAATTAGTGAGAACTCGTCACAGAAAGAAAATCCACCCTAGAGCTTCACGGGACCGCGACGGACCATCACTATGGTAAATCGTCAATGTAAGGGTTCATCCCTTGGCCCAGGTGGGCCACAACCATACCCCCATACAAAACCCCGACATTCACTCCTATTATGCACCTTTATTCTCGCCTCTGCCAAACTCACATTTCTCTCCTTCAGACATTCGTTCACTGACTCAATCCACTTTTTCTTCGGTCTCCCAGCCGGTCGGTTCCCAACACACTCACCACTATACATCCGCTTAACCAACCGACTATCATTCATCCTTTCCACATGACCAAACCATCTCAACATACTTTCATTTATTCTCTCATTTACCCCTTTCTTCACACCACACAGCTCTCTAATACGTTCATTCCTCATTTTATCAATTCTCACACCTAGCATGCCACTAAGATTGTCCATCTGAACACATTGAACTTTAGATCTATACTTCTTATTCCAGACCATAGTCTCATACTATACAATAACACAGGTAACAACATACCCTCATGTAAGACTCTAGCGCACTCCAGACTTAGTCCCTTTACATTCACCAACGATTTAATTGCACCAGCCACCTTCCTGCCATTCACAACTTTCCTACTACACTCTGCCTCATCCGTTCCCTTCTCATCCAATATATACCCTAAATATTTAAACTCAGACACTTGTTCCAGCTGCTCACCATCTAACATAACTTCACACTGAGGACAGTCCTCACTCACAACCATAACCTTACTATTATCTATGTTTACTTTCAAACCCCTCCTTTTACACACCCTGCCAAATCTCTCTATCAATCCTCTCAAACTCTCTTCAGATTCACTACACAAAACCAAATCATTCGCATATAATAGGTAGGGCACCCTCCATTCATTTCCATTCTCCATCATTCTAACACCATTTCCTGCCACCCCCACCTCTAATTCTTTCATAACCCCAATTATTATTATTATTATTATTATTATTATTATTATTATTATTATTATTATTATTATTATTATTATTATTATTAAATTTTTCTTCAGAAATTTATGACCCTGAGAAATGTTAGTTCATTGTTGAAGAAAGTTAATGAAAAAGGTTTAAAGTCACATTTTGAATCGGATCAAGAGAGATTCTTTGCAGAACTTTTGGCCTCAAAATTTCCTTTGGTGAATCTCAAGATGTTGAGTGATAAGGAATTAAAGACCATCTGTCAGCAGACAGACCGTAGGTCTGTCTGTCTGTGTGTGTGTGTGTGTGTGTGTGTGTTATTATTATTATTATTATTATTATTATTATTATTATTATTATTATTATTATTATTATTATTATTATTATTATTATTATTATTATTATTATTATTATTATTATTATTATTATTATTAAAGGCGAACATTGGTGAGTGGTCTTCCTCTCACCAACGAAAGTGCTCGCACGAGGTGATTCTTGCTCGCCTCCGTATTGGCTACACTAATATCACTCTCAGCCACTACATGTCACGGAACCTTCCCCCATCTGCAAATTTTGACGTCGCCATAATCGCAATCTGTTCACTATATCTTCATTAATTGCCCCCAACTGTACCCCATTCACCGTCGTCATTTTCCTACTTTATGATCCATAACACCTTCTGAAAGGTTATCCCATATCTTATCTGAATCCTCCCACTTTAACAGTAACTCTATTTTCTCTTATCTTCAAGAACTGAATATTCTTTATAACATGATTTTGTTATGTAATATTAGGACTATTTATAATGTAAAGACAGCTTTTTATTTATTTTTGACTGAATATTCATTTCGCTATCCAAATTTCTTTGACATTTAAAATATGTATAAGCCAGGACCCACCCATGGAGTTGATTATTCAACCCAGTGTGGCCGCTTCTCTGTGGGTTGTGGTGGGTCCTGTACACGAACTAAAAAAAATATTTAAAAGAGTTAAAAAGACCGCTATATAAGAAAGAACAAAACTGATAGTCAGTATATACTTTAAATTACAAAGAAGAAATCCTAAAAGGTTTAATTAATTGTACATACTACGAACGAAATTGTATTTCATATCCAAAAATGATAACACTTTCCCAGCCACTTAAGATGAAGTTTCATGTATTCTTCTTCTCTCTTCAATTGCATTCATTCAAGAGAGAGAGAGAGAGAGAGAGAGAGAGAGAGAGAGAGAGAGAGAGAGAGAGAGAGAGAGAGAGAGAGAGAGAGAGGATGAAGTTTCATGTATTCTTCTTCTCTCTCTCTCTTCAATTGCATTCATTCAAAGAGAGAGAGAGAGAGAGAGAGAAGATGAAGTTTCATGTATTCTTCTTCTCTCTCTCTCTTCAATTGCATTCATTCAAGAGAGAGAGAGAGAGAGAGAGAGAGAGAGAGAGAGAGAGAGAGAGAGAGAGAGAGAGAGAGAGAGAGAAGATTAAGTTTCATGTATTCTTCTTCTCTCTCTCTTCAATTGCATTCATTCATTTAAGCATTGAAGGACATCTTATATATTTGAGTTAATTATTACTTAAATATATTTAATTAATATACTTCAATTCAATTACAAATCAAACATCTACCCGTGGATTGTATTAAATATTTGCATTAACTTTTCATCAATACCTTTGTATTAAAATTCAAAATATAAACAAAGTTAACCTATCAACTACTATTACTGCTACTACTACTACTACTACTACTACTACTACTACTAGTTCAAGTAATCTTTATTACTTGAAGCTTTTTACTTAGCTTATTTCCTCTTCTACTTCTGATCTATTTACATCTCTCTCTCTCTCTCTCTCTCTCTCTCTCTCTCTCTCTCTCTCTCTCTCTCTCTCTCTCTCTCTCTCTCTCTCTCTCTCTCTCTCTCTCTCTCTCTCTCTCTCTCTCTCTCTCTCTCTCTCTATATATATATATATATATATATATATATATATATATATATATATATATATATATATATATATATATATATATATATATATATATATATATATATATATATATATATATATATATATATATATATATATATATATATATATATATATATATAAATATATATATATATATATATATATATATATATATATATATATATATATATATATATATATATATATATATATATATATATATATATATATATATATATATATATATATATATATATATATATATATATATATATATATATATATATATATATATATATATATATATATATATATATATATATATATATATATATATATATATATATATATATATAAAAATATATATATATATATATATATATATATATATATATATATATATATATATATATATATATATATATATATATATATATATATACTCTCTCTCTCTCTCTCTCTCTCTCTCTCTCTCTCTCTCTCTCTCTCTCTCTCTCTCTCTCCTCTCTCTCTCTCTCTCTCTCTCTCTCTCTCTCTCTCTCTCTCTCTCTCTCTCTCTCTCTCTCTCTCTCTCTCTCTCTCTCTCTCTCTCTCTCTCTCTCTCTCTCTCTCTCTCTCTCTCTCTCTCTCTCTCTCTCTCTCTCTCTCTCTCTCTCTCCTCTCTCTCTCTCTCTCTCTCTCTCTCTCTCTCTCTCTCTCTCTACCTAAAACAGAAAAGAACATAAGATTCTTCCTCCTCCTCCTCCTCCTCCTCCTCCTCCTCGATAACTGAGGGTAGGGACTCAAACATGCACCGGGGATCCAAGGCATGCATGAGCATTTCTAGGGTATAAATAAGCAATAGCGTGACCCAAGCCCAGATAAAACTGTAGAAAGAAACTGTGATGGAGGAAGAGGATTCACAGACACATAGATAATTAAGTCGAAAAATGAATCTAAAGAAAGAAGACTTAAAGATTACGTATGTGACAAGGTCACGTGGTAGTGGTGGGGACGGAGGGAAGGATCCACAAAATCCCCCCCTTAGTATTGCTTCTTGGCACTATGTTACACCTTAATTAAGTTGAAACACTAAGAAAATTAATATTTTTATTATTTTATTATTATTATTCACCCTCAGGAAGGTGTTCGGCTTCATTGTCATCGAGAGAGGGCACAGACAATTTGTGTCTGCGAAGAGCCACTTTCATTGTTTTTGTTTACTCCCCTTCCTTATTATTTATATTATCTTATTATTATCATTATTTTTATTATTATTTGATAAAAAATAAGAGCGTCAGCAGCCTAAGTGCTTGCTAATTCTAAGATGAGAAGAGGTGAAAATGGGTTTGAAACAATCAATACTTTTGTTACTAGGTACAATAGTACCTAAATTTCTTAAGAGTAGAGTAGAATAATACAAGTTAAACAAACTAAGACAACCCAGACAACCATACATCGATCTATACTAATCTAGGGGCAAAGGCACTTCTAAAAATAGAAGTCCCTCATAACAATTTACTTTACGTTATACTTTTACAACCACAATTTCCCGTTACTGTTCCACCATTATACCCCAAACTTGTTTCCTCTTCCAGCCAAATTCCACAAACACCACTCCCAAATATGCGAGTATTTAATATTAACTGTGTCCTTTCTTTTTACTATTCTTTATTAACAATTAATCAAATATTATCAAGTGATAACTGTAAAACAAAAATGCTAAAGTTATTAATTCAATGAAGAAGAGATACATTATTCTATCTAACTGAACTGCAACAAACTACATCCTAACTTTAGTCAGGAGCACTGAGAAGGAAAACTTTAGATGGTTAATTTTACGAAGCTTCTCATGTAGACTCGAATCGAATACTTCACGACTGCTTCACAGCACACCTGTAACAAAAATAATCATTATTATTTTTGTTCTTGATTTTATCTTTATTATTTTTCTTGTACTTATTATTATGATTATTTTTCTTCTTCTTATATTTTATGCCTCCCTTTTTTCCACCCGTTCCCTTTACTCCTCTTTCTGTACGTACTACCCTATGTATTCCTGGTCTCTTTTGAGAGTCTTCCCAATCTCCTCCTCAATTCTGATGGCTATCGAACCGTTGTCTCTGTGCTTATCTTGTGCCCATCTGCCGTCCTTCCCCGTGGGTGAGGGTACAGGTCAAAAACCAATTGTTCATGATTTTCTCCGGGCCGCTTATTGTTGGGGACCCGAACCTTTCCTAACCACTGAGGGAGCTGTCCCGAACTTGGTGTAAAATCTTGGCTTCGCGTCTTATCCGTGTGGCACACGTCTATTATTTTTTCATCTTAGGGATTGGACACGGAGTTCTGGGGGGCTTTACCTTGGCCACACCCATGGCCCACCCTACTGGGTAGGGTTTCTAGGAGGGAGGTATTATGCTTGGGCGCGGTTCTCGCGGTTCCTCTTACGGGATACCTTATTTTTATTCATCATTTGTGTTTATTTATTGCGGAGTAGATGTTTCAAATGAGTATTTATTATTGGTAAAAAAAAACAAAAAAAAACGTGTTCAAGAAATGCTGAATTCAACATCTTTTGGGCCTCCAACCCAAGCCCTGCCTGCCCATTTCTAGGCCAGCGACCAATAGGGGCTTTGATGCCCTTATTGATGAAATGGTTTGTACTCCACCCCTACCAAATAGTCTTACATAAGGAACCCGTTTCTAGGACTACCTCATCTAGACCAGCAGTGGCTGTTCTGGCCTCTCAGCACGACCTACACATTCAGCGCTCTCGTCAGCCATCACTGGGGCCTGCGCCAGCGAGGTCTCCTTCCTCGTCGTCAGAATATACCAACTCCAACGAGCGCTTTCTCGGACAACCCTCCTGGGGTCCCGAGTCTAGCTTCATACCTACTCAATTTTTATTTTCATTCAGCATCATCAAGTCCACTGACTGATATAACCCAGCTCATCCTTTGTAATGCTTTGGAAGCTGCTCTTCAAACAAACGAGCTGCGATAATCCTCCTTGTTGTTCAAATTGCAACAGTCAATATACAGCAGCTTCTGTCCACTGCCATATTCTTCATTTCGGAGAAGGAAATCCTGGAACAGTGCTACATTCATAAGCTGAATGGCTGTGAGGCCACACTCTGAACAAAGAAGTTGTCCCACTTTCTCTTTCTTTTGCTAAAACAACGACTGTTACAACGGCAGTTCCCTCTAGCCTTGCCCGCCGCTCTCATGTTCTGAGTTTTGACACCTCGAATCTCACATTCTTTCCTTCAAACTGATATTCCAGTTTCTGAGACATATTACCTTTGTTTTGGATAATTTTCTTCCCAATTCTCCTGCAATGGTTTTTACGACCACTCGACTTTCATCGCTGATGCACAATTCTTTATTCCTTAAGATTCATATTGCGGAGATCCAAGCCCTGCCTGCAGTGTTCACTTTTTGTTCTCGATACTCGTTTCACACGCAGCGTAAAACAGAATGCTTCAGTTAAACTCTAGTGAGTCTGAAACCTACTCGGACGACACTATGAACTCTTATAAAGACTCTCCAATCCAACCTCGGAACGCCCCGTGTTCACGTTAAGGTCCCATCCGGCAAGAACTCTGTTGTGGTGGTGGGAAAAACCTGTCGCCGCGGCCGTGCAGAGGAAGGAAGTGGCTCTACCCCACGAGGCAGTGAATGGAGAGTGGTGCTGATGGGGTTGGGAGGGAAAGAACATCTCTCCCAGATTTGTTCAGGTCTCTCCTGCTGCGATTCTTGGTCACTTGTTACCGGAATCTTCCGAGATTTTGGGTACCACTCGTTAACCGATTTACGGGTCTCCTGACACTCCAGGTACCAACGAACGTCGGTGTTCTTTGGTGACTGCTTCATCAAATGCTACTAGAATTGATGGAGGTGCTGATTTAGCTGCTGAGAGAGTGAGGCACTTCTCCTAGTCTGCTGAGTTGACGAGCGCCTGTCCAAGTCTTAGGAAACATGTGGATGTTGGGGATGATTTAGATGGCATCCTCAGATAGAGTACTCCTTTGGAAACCAAGAATCGTCTGGTCCAAACAGAGAGGTCTCCCCATATCCCTTCTACGTGAATTTCCCCTTCCTCCGGCCATTGAGGTAATCTCGGAATCTTATTGTAACTTCTTCCCAGACGGTGCATGACTCTCAGCACATCGTGACTATTTTCACGGATCACCACGGAAATTGATTATTCATTTTCCTATTAATATAACAAATTTCTACGAGTGAAATTGTCGTGGCTATTTCCCAAACTATGAAGACTAATCAAGCACATCACCCGAAGGCTATTTGTCTTCAGTAGCTGCAACTACAACACCGTGTACTTTTCCCACCATCCACATACAGTGAGCTCGTCTCCCAGAATCATGGGGCTAACGCTCTAGAGCGAGTAGCGATTTTGCTTCACGAATCTATCCTGTTTATTCGGATTCCCCTCTCGACTCCGTTACATACAGTGGCAACTAGAGTCCACCTTGAATCACCGCTTAATCTGTGTTCATTGTATCTGGCACTTAACTGTTCCTACACTAAGGAAACCATTCTAACATTGTTCAGAAGTTTTCAACGCCAATGTTAGTCCTAGGTGATTTTAACCTTCGCCACCCATTGTGGGGTGACATTATAGCATCCCCCAATGCGGATTGCATAATTGGAATCTTAAAAGAATTTTCTTTAGGTTGTTTAAATCGCGTAACCTCTAACGGCACCTCACCTCTAAGACATGGAGTGGGGACAGGAAGACTGTGCTTCACCTCTACATTGTGCTTGTAATGGCTAAATTGGATTATAGCTGTGCTATATATGGGAAGACCATCCAATGGTATCGTAGCCTCCTTAACCCAATTCAAAACGATGGTCTGTGCTTTGAAACAGGTGCATTTCGATCATCGCCGAAGGAGGGCTTGAAGGTGGAGACTGGGATGACGCCCTTGTCCCTGCGGAGTGAACACCTCAGGTGTTCCTTATTCCTCAGTATTCAGATCCCTGCTTTCTCAGCCTTGTCCCTTTTAATAGAAAGTTCGCGCCACAATCCTGCATATTGGCCGTTAATTGAGGTTGTGACTCCTATTTTTAATTTCCTCGGCTTCCCTTTGCGAATGGTTTTGCGGTTCATGCGAAATAGGTTTATCCGCCCCTTGGGGTCTATTTCGGGATACAGTCCGTAACCAAAGCTGAGGCACATCCGGTGAAGTTAAGGGGTTCTTTTATGTTCCATAAGGAGACCCATAAAGACTCGACACCTGTTTACACTGATGGCTCCAAGACGGATGGCGGAGTGCGAGCATCAGCTGTCCACTCAAATCTCGCCATTTCCCACACTGCTGCCCTATACGTCCATCTTCTCAGTTGAGATGATAGCGTTGGTTATAGCTGTGGGCAGAATTAGCAAGCTCCAACCCTAATTAATTACACCATCTTCCCTGACTTTAGAAGCGCTCTCTTGGCATTGCTTGACCGGCCAACAAGAAATTCTTTGGTTTTATCTGTACAAAAGCTCATCAGCTCTGTTCAGTTGAAGGTAAGAGGCATTGGCTTCTGTTGGGTCCCTTCCCTTGTGGGTGTTCCGGGAAACGAGCGAGCTGATACACAAATCAAACGTGGTACCACTGGCACGGTAGCTAAGATACGATACCTTTAACTGAATATACTGTTGGAACACCTCCTTGCAACGGATTTTTACTCGATTATCCGTCAGGGTTTCCTCCTGTTGGAAGACGTATTGGTCAGAGTTAATGTGAAACTCCTCATTGGTCACTGGCCCTTCACTTGCAAATGCAGTATCCGCCAGGAGGTGATTCTCGCCCGTTTACTATTTGGACACACCATTATCTGGCATGACCTTCACATGGTGAGAGAGGATCCCCAGCCTGTTCGTTTTGTTCTTCGTTTGATCCTCATACCATTGCCTACATATTTGTAGGTTGCGATGCAGTCTCAAACATCCTTCTCAAGTTCTTCCCTGACATACTTACAATTCCTTTCCGGAATTTTTATCTGACTTCCCTCACTTTCGAAGTGGTAAAGTTTTTGCTTTCCTCCATGAGCTGAACATCCTTTATAAAATTTAAACATCTTGGCACCGTTTATTTTTCTCGTTTTGTGTAGGAACTTCCTCTGTTGGTAGTTCTGCTAACACAGTATTGCAGTTTTTTTTTTTTTACATGCAGTGGTGGTCCCTGCATACATATTCAATAAAAAATATTATTATTATGCAATTTTTGATTAAGTTTACTTTAACATAACATGTGCATTCCTCACAAGGATTTGGTCTTCATAAAATTAGAAAGTTTCATGCTGTTAATATTTCATGACAAAATTGTGAAATTTCTGCCCTACCAATAATTCTCCGTATAAAAAACATTTTTTTTCTGGTTCCTCTTCTTCCCACTCATTTTGCATTCAACCATAAGTGATAATTCTATAACTCTATCTTTGCTCCTTCCTCTTGTTTATTGTAACGACTCCACAGTAGGGTGGAACGAAAATTTTTATTTTCATTTTTTAAATTCTAATAGTGCGGAAAAGTTGCCTTTTGATGTAAAAGAAACAAAAATAAAATTTGATGGTAATTGGAGCATGCCTTGAGGTGCCGCAATTACAATAACATTTCATAATTTTGAAATTTTTTCTCTAATTCAACCTTTCTCTCTAGTTTCCAACTATAAAAGTCCAATTGCAAAAGTTCCTACTTTTTATGACCTTTTTATTAATAGAACAAACTTTTTTTTAGGCTTTTAATTTTAGGGTGAGGATAAAAAAAATATAAGTCACAAATAAATATTTTTACTAAAAAGATTGCGCTGCGTGCGTTTTGTGTTCAGTGTGCAATTGTGCATTCGTTAGCCAGGCTGTAGTCGCTAGTTCCCTAGCAGAATTCACTGAGTTCAGACTTCAGAGTCAATGTAAGTGATACAGTATATTTTGAGTGTGTGTATATCGTTATTATTACTTTTGTGTAACAAAATGGCCCTGTCGAAACAAGTTAATACCTATTTTCGGAAGCTTTAATGGTTTAAGTGTGGTAATGTTGTCACATATGAAGATGTAATGAAGTGCTATTTTCTTGTAAGACTTAACCTCGAACCAGATACATCATCGAAGGAGCCAACTATAAGTGAAATATCTTTTATTTTAGCTAAGAAAATCGAAAATAGATGGTTAAAAGCTTCTATTCCTGTAGTTTCTAATACCCGAATTTTACAAATGATAAAAGCTTATCATAAGTACCGAAATTTGTTAAGATCTATAAAAAGAAAAGAATCAGAAAAGCATAATTCAAACCTTGCTACATTTAAAGAGCATGCTAAACTCTTATTTGATATTGCTGCCTGCAAACGTTTCGGCTTTCAACAATGTAGTTGTAAAAAAGAAAGGAAAGTCCTCTTCTTTAGAGCAGGAATTTTTGAAAGATCAACGATCGTCCAGGAAAATGGTTATGGGTAATGTTGATAGTGTTATTGAAAGATGCAAGGAAAAGTAAAGAAATACAGAGGAAATTTAAATTTACTCAAGAAAATTCACAAAATACCACAATGATATCAACGTTTACTGATAGTGATGACAGCACGGAAAAAGAAGAGGAAGTGACAGAAATGCTCACTGTTAGTGATGAAGAACAAGAGCTTTTTACAAGAAGAGACAAATTTAGCAGGTTTTTCAGCATTGCAAGAAACCAATAAAATAGCTCAAATGCGTATTAAACTGCCGTCTGTTGCCTCCATATGTGATCGCACAGGAATATCTGATAGAGCTGCTGCAGCAATAGCAAGTCCTACTTTGCAGGACTTAGGTATAATAAATAATGATGACAAAAGTAAAGTAATCGATCGAGTGAAAATTAGACGAGAAAGATCAAAGAACAGGGAAAAATGCATTCAAGACAGTCAGGGTCTGATAACCAAAAATAGGGGATTGTTTTTCGATGAAAGGAAAGACAAGGCAATTATTCAAGTAAAGAAAGGAAATAAGTTTTATAAAATGGTTACTAAAGAAGAGCACGTTTCACTAATAGAAGAACCAAATTCAAAGTTTTTAGGCCATGTAACACCAAGATATGGTACTGGAAAAGATATTGCAGAGAGCATGATTTATTTTTTCCGAGATAACGAGCAACTTTTGAATTTTACCGCGATTGGATGTGATGGAACAGTTGTAAATACTGGAGTCAATAATGATGTGATTTCGTTGTTGGAAAACAAAATAGGAAGATCACTGCAATGGTTAGTTTGCTTATTCCATGGTAACGAACTGTCTTTACGTCATAAGTGATTTAAGAACAGATCAAAAGTACTTAACGGAAATGTGTATTGCTGTATCTAGTGGAAACTGCCCGTTGGGATTACCTTTGAAAAACCCTGAAAAACCTGTTAACTCAAGATGTCTTACATTAGCAAATCGAATACTTCGATTGTATGTGGCAACTGAAAAACCTACTAACAACCATCAAATTCTGGCTAACTTTATTGTAAAAGTTTAGGCACCTGTGTGGTTTAACATTAAGTTGAACACCTTCATGCTAGAATGGTTCTAAACATCTCTGGAAGCTTATTTCTTACTCACACTGTCTAATTACTGATCTTAAAAAATAATAGATCCAGTTATTCAAAGAAACGGCTACTTTGCTGCTGCGGGAAATATTCTTTTGTCCATTTTATGCGATGAGCGCAAACATATATAAGAGAGCTTGGTTTGCGCAGACTTCTAAAAGCAAGGGCAGAGAGTGGACGTGGAATTAGAAAGTTTACAATTCCAAAAAATTGACTTTGACGCTAAAGATTACATTTATATGATCCTATGGTACGACATTGAAATCACAGAGCCCTCAATGACAAAGTATATTTCCAATGATCCCATTAAACAATTTATCATGAAAACCTCAGAATTGACTTTCCCAGGTTCCAATGTCACACACAAGTCGTGGAAAGAGCTGTTAAACTAGTCTGCCTGTAGATCATCTTCAAGGGAAGGTTTTATTAATGCAAAAATTGTATACACAATGCCAAAATTCGATACAAAAAAACATTTCAATGTGCCAATGCAGGGAAAAACAAAAATTTTCAAACGTTGGGAAATTATTAATCTTATCAAGGATTAATTGATTTACATTTTGGATTCTTATTATAAAGAAATTTTTATATACATGTACCACATAATATGCGATTCAAGTACCTTGTTTCATTTTCTTTTATTTAAATTACTGTAACATGTGTTAACAAAGCATAATAAATTGGTAAAAAATGAGGTAAATATGGGAATTTGCTGTAAAGTCAATTTCTTATTGTGCATAATATTTTGTGCAGACTGTCTTTCTTTTTTTAATCTAGGAAAACTTTATTGTTACTAATTCCATTACTTCCCAGTAAATGTGTACAACTGTATATAAATTCAGTAAAAATATACGCAACCAAGTTTTGAATTTTTATTAAATTCTAAAAAAAATCAAATTTTTAGGCTCTTTGCGGCACCTCAAAACGTTGTAGTAGAGGAATGAAATTTTGTAATCTTTATTATGAATCTAAAAGGCAACTTTTGGCCGCTATTAGAAATCTCAAATCGGAAAAAAAAATTTAGGCCGGTTTTCATTCCACCCTACTCCAATGGTGTATTACCTTCTGCAAAGCTTGAATTTGTTGCTCAAACCTTTGCCTTTAATTTCACAAAATGATTCCTCTTCCTCCATCTCACTTCCTCCAATTCAGTGATGCCTAATATCGTATTTTCTTTTAAAGATTTTTTATCAAATTCACATCTCATTCTTTTGCCCTTAATCGAGTAGCGAAACTTTTGTAGAGAGTTTCTCTAAAGGAATATCCAACCCAGGCCCTTTTTCATCGAGTCTGGTTTGTTACCACATGCGCTATGCAAGTGATTTCTTCTGTCTTAATCTTAATACTGTGAAGGTGCATTGTCCATTTACGCCATTCATTCTCCCTTTGATTCTCAAAACTTATCCTATGAAGCTTACCCCTTAACTTAAAAACTTTTTTGTCTCTGTCTGTCAAATGAAAGCTTTTTGATAGTCTCTCGATCCAAGCTTTATTCTCCAAATTTTCCCCTTTTGGTATTTTTCCTTTTCTCTGGAACCATTTTTCTCATTTACACTTTTGGTGTTCTTCAAGCTTGTTATTTCCCTTTTGCTTTTTATTATTATTTTTTTATGAAGACTTGTGTGGCAAAAGGCCAGAGACCCACATGATGCCCACTGTTTTGAATATCGGGAGAAACTATCAGAGAAGGATATCGTTGTTTCTTCACTTAAATCTATCAATTAAGAAAAAGAATCAAAATTAATTTCAATACTAATTTCTACCGACACAAAACTTTTCCTTTCCTTTCAAGAGACTCAATTGCCATAGAGAGAGAGAGAGAGGAGAGAGAGAAGAGAGTGATTTTAATTTACTTTTAAAAGAGTACTTAAATCAAATCAAGGAACAAATCTTATTTAAAAAGTAATGTTAATAAAAGAAAGAGAAAATCGTGAAGAGGAAGGAGAAAGAGGAGGAGGAAGGAAGGAGGGAAGGAAGAAGAAAAAAGAAAAAGAGAGAGGAGGAGGAGGAGAGGAAGGAAGGAGGAGAGCAGGATGAAGATGAAGGAGGAGAGGAAGGTTGTGTGAGGAGGAGAGGAGGGAGAGGAGGAAGAGAAGAGAGAGAAGAGAGAGAGGAAGAGAGAGAGAGAGAGAGAAAGAGAAGCATAAGAAAAAGAAGAGAAGAAGAGAGAGAGAGAGAGAGAGAGAGAGAGAGAGAAGAGAGAGAGAGAGAGAAAAGAGAGAAAGAAGAGAAGGGAGAGAGAGAGAGAGAGAGAGAGAGAGAGAGAGAAGAGAGAGAGAGAGAGAGAGAGAGAGAGAGAGAGAGAGAGAGAGAGAGAGAGAGAGAGAGAGAGAGAGAGAGAGAGAGAGAGAGAGAGAGAGAGAGAGAGAGAGAGAGAGAGAGAGAGAGAGAGAGAGAGAGAGAGAGACATACGTAACTCGAGCTTGTTTTGAAAGCAAAGCCAATAAAAACTTTGACTTACTTTTAATTATAATGAAAGGTAAAATTTTCTTATTAAGAATACTGATTAATCTTTAAAAATCCTAATAAGATTACTTAAATCAAAGCAAGGAACAAATCTTATTTAAAAAGTGATGTTAATAAAAGAAAGAGAAAATCGTGATAATTTACAAACAATTTACTATTTACAAAATGGACTATATTTATGGACTATATATATCGGATATACTAATCCGATAATTATCTTCAGAATGTGAATGAAAATCTTCAATCGGTGGTTCTGGAAATTCAAATCGTCTTCTCCTAATTCCATACAAAGTTCATGAGAAACCTTGATGACAAACGTTTTCGGATTAAAACTACCAATTTTTCTGAAAC
The DNA here is from genome assembly GCA_015478945.1 of Trachelipus rathkii. NCBI lineage: Eukaryota > Metazoa > Arthropoda > Malacostraca > Isopoda > Trachelipodidae > Trachelipus > Trachelipus rathkii. The sequence goes on from JABUQX010050863.1 coordinate 37,992, forward strand.
TCACATTAAAATATAATAGCACAGAGTTATAAAGAAACAATTCGTTGAATATATATATTAATCAACAAAGTAATAATAATAATAATAATAATAATAATAATAATAATAATAATAATAATAATAATAATAATAATAATAATAATCTTGAAAGTTAAGACTTAGAGGTAGTCCCAACAACGAACGCGTGTTGTTTGCACGCTTGTATAGATCACATGTTGGTCTTATTTTTTATGGCACATGAGCGTTTATTACATATGTATATAATCAATCTCATACATTACCACATTAAATCCAATAAAATATAAAAAGAATAAAACATAAAGAACATAACACTAATGAAAAATACATTACTCAAATAAAAGGAATTTTACAGACTTGAGATCGAAACCGACTTCTCATTTTTAGTCCTACTAAAAAAATGACGTTTATCTCCAGCATCCTCTTTGAATATCCTAAACCGTAGGACCGTCTCCAAACGCTCGTTGTTGTAGTTCCTAATCTTAAATTAATATTCTATTCAATTATATTTTATTTATATGCATATTATAAGATTCACATAGTTGAGAACTTAATTGATTATTTGAAAGTAAAAGCGGATAGATGTTGAATTTGTATTAAAAGAGTAAGAGAAAAAACGAACGGGGCAAATTACTACACGCATGTGTGTGTGTGTGAGAGAGAGAGAGAGAGAGAGAAAGAGAGAGCCTAATAAACTTCACCTTATCAAGGAGAGCACTACATGTAGAAACACTCCAGATGCATTCTCTATACAAGGGCGAGCAACGCCGATATACAGAGCAAGTAGTAGGTCTGAAGGCGCCTCAGAACACCCAACCTCTTTTTTAGTGAGAGAGAGAGAGAGAGAGAGAGAAAATGTGATCCTTGCAAGAAAGATCATGAATTAAAGGAAATACCAAGAATATTAAGAAGAGGAGGAGGAGGTTTGAGTTGTGTTTTGAAAGAAGAAGATGTAGTTGTGTGGAAGATTATGCTGAGTATGAAGGAAGTGGGTTTTTGAGGCATTGAAAACAACCATGTTTTCTTTGCCCCAATTAGAGATACGAGAAAGATCAAAGATGGGGAGAGAGAGAGATTATGCTGAGTATGAAGGAAGTGGGTTTTTGAGGCATTGAAAACAACCATGTTTTCTTTGCCCCAATTAGAGATACGAGAGAGAGAGAGATTATGCTGAGTATGAAGGAAGTGGGTTTTTGAGGCATTGAAAACAACCATGTTTTCTTTGCCCCAATTAGAGATACGAGAGAGAGAGATTATGCTGAGTATGAAGGAAGTGGGTTTTTGAGGCATTGAAAACAACCATGTTTTCTTTGCCCCAATTAGAGATACGAGAAAGATCAAAGATGGGGAGAGAGATTATGCTGAGTATGAAGAAAGTGGGTTATTAATAGAGGCATTGAAAACAACCATGTTTTCTTTGCCCCAATTAGAATACGAGAAAGATCAAGATGAGAGAGATTATGCTGAGTATGAAGTGGGTTTTGAGGCATTGAAAACAACCATGTTTCTTTGCCCCAATTAGAGATGCGAGAAAGATCAAAGAGAGAGAGAGATTACGCTGAGTATGAAGGAAGTGGGTTTTTGAGGCATTGAAAACAACCATGTTTTATTAGCCCCAATTAGAGATACGAGAAAGATCAGAGATGGGGGAGAGAGAGATTATGCTGAGTATGAAGGAAACTGTTATTGAGGCATGAAAACAGCCATGTTTCTTTGCCCCAATTAGAAGTACGAGAGAGAGAGGTTATGCTGAGTATGAAGGAAATTGGGTTTTTGAGGCATTGAAAACAACCATGTTTTCTTTGCCCCAATTAGAATACGAGAAAGGTCATAGGTCATTTCTTAGCATCTTGGAAGAGTGGGTTTTAAAGCTTTGAAAGCAGCCATGTTCTTAGCCCCAATTAGAGATACGAGAAAGATCAAACATGGGAGAGAGATTGCTGAGTATGAAGGAAGTGGGTTTTGAGGCCATTGAAAACAACCATGTTTTCTTTGCCCCAATTAGGGATACGAGAGATTATGCTGATTATGAAGGAAGTGGGTTTTTGAGGCATTGAAAACAACCATGTTTTCTTTGCCCCAATTAGAGATACGAGAAAGAGATTATGCTGAGTATGAAGTAAGTGGGTTTTTGAGGAATTGAAAACAACCATGTTTTCTTTGCCCCAATTAGAGATACGAGAAAGATCAAAGATGGGGGAGAGAGAGAGAGAGAGATATGCTGAGTATGAAGAAAGTGGGTTTTTGAGGCATTGAAAACAACCATGTTTTCTTTGCCCCAATTAGAGGTACGAGAGAGAGAAAGAGATTATGCTGAGTATGAAGGAAGTGGTTTTTGAGGCATTGAAAACAACCATGTTTCTTAGCTACAATTAAACGAGAAAGATCAAACATGGGAGAGAGAGAGGTTATGCTGAGTATGAAGGAAGTGGGTTTGAGGCATTGAAAACAACCATGTTTTCTTTGCCCCAATTAGAATACGAGAAAGGTCATAGGTTTGAGTATGAAGGAAGTGGGTTTTGAGGCATTGAAAACAACCATATTTTCTTTGCCCCTAATAGTAAAAAGAAAATATGAGAGAAAACGAGTTCTTAATAGAGAAGCATTGAAAACAACCATGCTTTCTTTGCCCCAATTAGAATACGAGAAAGAAAAAGATGGGAGAGAGAGAGATTATAATGAGTATGAAGGAAGTGGGTTTTTTGAGGCATTGAAAACAATATGTTTTTATTAGCTAATTAATAAAAGATCAAAGATGGGAGAGAGAGATTATGCGGAGTATGAAGGAAGTGGGTTTTGAGGCATTGAAAACAACCATGTTTGCTTTAAGTAAAAATACGAGAGAGAGATTATGCTGAGTGAAGGAAGTGGGTTTTGAGGGCATTGAAAGCAACCATGTTTTCTTTGCCCCAATTAGAGATACGAGAAGATCAAAGATGGGGGAGAGAGAGATTATGCTGAGTATGAAGGAAGTGGATTTTGATGCATTGAGAACAACCATGTTTTTCTTTGCCCCAATTATAGTTACTAGAAAGATCAAAGAGAGAGAGATTATACACAGTAGGAAGGTTGTATTTTTGAGGTATTGAAAACTACCATGTTTTCTTAGCCCCAATTAGATACGAGAAAGATCAAAGAGGGCGGAGAGAGATTATGCTGAGTATGAAGGAAGTGGGTTTTGAGACGTAGAAAACAACCATGTTTTCTTTGCCCCAATTAGAAGTGGGGAGAGAGATTATGCTGAGTATGAAGAAGAAATTGGGTTTTTGAGGCATTGAAAACAACCATGTTTTCTTTGCCCCAATTAGAGATACGAAAATGAGAGTGAGAGATCATGCTATACATGAAGAATTGTATTTTTGAGGCATTAGAAAACAACCATGTTTTCTTTGCCCCAATTAGAATACGAGAAAGATCAAAAGTCAGCTAGATTATGCTGATTATGAAGGAAGTGGGTTTTGAGGCATTGAGAAAACAACCATGTTTTCTTTGCCCCAATTAGAGATGCGAGAAAGATCAAAAGATGGGAGAGAGAGAGATTATGAGTATGAGAAGAAAGTGGGTTTTGAGGCATTGAAAACAACCATGTTTTCTTTGCCCCAATTAGAGATACGAGAAAGATCAAAGATGAGAGAGAGATTATGCTGAGTATGAAGGAAGTGGGTTTTTGAGGCATTGAAAACGACCATGTTTTCTTTGCCCCAATTAGAGATACAGGAGAGGGGAGAGAGAGAGAGAGATTATGCTGAGTATGAAGGAAGTGGGTTTTGAGGCATTGAAAACGACCATGTTTTCTTTGCCCCAATTAGAATACGAGAAAGGTCATAGGTCATTTCTTAGTATGGAGGTAGGTTTTGAGGCATTTAAAAAACAACCATTTTCTTAGCCCCAATTAGAGATACGAGAAAAGATCAAAGATGGGAGAGAGAGAGATTATGCTGAGTATTAAGGAAGTGGGTTTTGAAGCATTGAAAACAACCATGTTTTCTTTGCCCCAATTAGAGGTATGAGAAAAAGATGGGAGAGAGAGATTATGCTGAGTATTAAGGAAGTGGGTTTAGGCATTGAAAACAAGCATACTTTCTTTGCCCCAATTAGAATACGAAAGATCAAAGATGGGAGGGAGAGAGAGATTATGCTGAGTATGAAAGAAGTGGGTTTTTGAGCATTGAAAATAACCATGTTCTCTTTGCCCCAATTAGAAATCGAGAAAGATCAAAGAGAGATAGAGATTATGCTGAGTATGAAGGAGTGTTTGAAGCATTGAAAACAACCATGTTTTCTTTGCTCCTTAGAGATACAAGAAAGATCAAAGATGGGGGAGAGAGAGAGAGTTGTGCTGAGTATGAAGGAAGTGGGTTTTGAGGCATTGAAAACAACATATTCTGAATGATAAGAGAAAGATCAAAGATGGGAGAGAGAGAGAGATTATGCTGAGTATGAAGGAAGTGGGTTTTTGAGGCATTGAAAACAACCATTTTTTATTGCCCCTAATTAGAGATACGAGAAAGATCAAAAGATGGGAGGGAGAGAGAGAAGTAGATTATACTGAGTATGAAAAGTGGGTTTGAGGCATTGAAAACAACTATGTTTTCTTTGCCCCAATTAGAGAAAGAGAGAAGATCAAAGAGAGAGATTATGCTGAGTATGAAGGAAGTGGGTTTTTGAGGCGTGGAAAACAACCATGTTTCTTTGCCCCAATTAGAGATAGAAAGATTAAAGATGGGAGAGAGAGAGATTATGCTGAGTATGAAGTGGGTTTTGAGGCATTGAAAACAACCATGTTTTCTTTCCCCCAATTAGAGACAAAGATGGGAGAGAGAGAGGAGATTATGCTGAGTATGAAGGAAGTGGGTTTTTGAGGCATTGAAAACAACCATGTTTTCTTAGCCCCAATTAGAGATACGAGAAAGATCAAAGATGAGAGAGAGAGAGATTATGCTGAGTATGAAGTGTGTTGAGAAATGTTGAAAACAACCATGTTTTCTGTGCCCCAATAAGAGAAAGATCAAAGATGGGAGAGAGAGAGAGAGATCATGCTGAGTATGAAGGAAGTGTGTCTTTGAGGCATTGAAAACAAACACGTTTTCTTTGCCCCAATTAGAGATATGAGAAAAATCAAAGATAGGAGAGAGAGATATTATGCTGAGTATGAAGGAAGTGGGTTTTTGAGGCATTGAAAACAACCATGTTTTCTTTGCCCCAATTAGAGATACAAGAAAGATCAAAGATGGGTTGCTCCAAGGCCACCTTTCTATCATAAAGTATTTGCTGTTGAGTGGGTCAGTTCAGGTGGTCTTTCAAAGATCAAAGATGGGTTGCTCCATGCCACCTTTCTATCATAAAGTATTTGCTGTTGAGTGGGTCAGGTCAGGTCGGGTCGTCTTTCAAATTGAAACCAGTAATGAAGGAATCGCTTTGACAAATAAAACAATTTGTAATAAACACAAGTCATATGTTAAGAACAAAATATTCCAATTTGTGTTAGTCTCTCTTAAACAAATTTTAATATTTGCATAGATGCTAAGGCTGAGTTGGCAATTACTAACAATAAATAATCAACTCTAAAGTTTTAATTAAAGTCTCGCATTTAAAAAGAATTTCGAAATTAAACTCGTGGATATTTCGCACAAAAAAACATTAAATATAATTTTTCCATAAAGAGAGAGAAAAAACATTGAATAATTCGTACAAATATTTCATCAAGGGTCCAGGAAGGGTTGGATTTTGGTTCATCTTTAGGGTTGCAGGGTCATTCCTTCTGAGTTAAATGGAGCAGTTCTTAAACTATGGAGAGGGGTTCTAACCAATAATAATTTACCTCCTCCAACTCATCCCATAGCATGAGAGGCAAAGACCTCGAGTCTCCTATGAGAGTTCTCACTAAATAAAAAAGGTTCAACTCTCCCAGTTATTCATGTTCTGAAAACTCCATATTGATTGGACGAACAGAAAAAATCGACAAAATAACATTTATGAAGAACAGTTTACAGATAATGACATTGAATAATGTACTAAGAAAAGTCAGTCCCTCTGACTTTTCTACTGCTACATGGCACCATTATAATATTTCTGCATTACTTTCAGAAGATATATCATTGTTGTTAAACAAATACACAAAATAAAGTATGCATCTAATAGTTTTATCTCTATAAAATATTAGCCTAATAATCAGAAGTCAATTTTGAAGTACTTAAAAAATTAGGTTTGATAATTAAGTTTAAAACCTGAATTATTTTTTGTGTGTGTGAATTTATATGTTCAAAGTAACATTTTATATTCCTAAAATATCATTTTACACATTTTGTGATTTAATTTATGACAAAATTACTCACAAAATATGAATAAAGAAGTGCAAGTAATGAACCTATAGCGACGTTTAGGAAATATTGAATTTTTGTACGACTTTCGAGGTCTGTATCTCTTAAGCCATTTGGGTCTAAAACTCAAAATTTTTATTCAAGTTACTTCTTGTGAAAGAGTACTTCAATTTCTGTAAATTTCAGACTTCTACATATTTGTCCACCAGAGATTAGACTTTGAAAATCGAACTTCTTGACCACCCTGTAAAAAGAAAACTGTACAAATCTAAAACTTGAAATAATTATTAACTTAAACCATTGTTAAGTATGTATTTCCCCAAAAAATTTCACAACTTAAAATAATTGCTTTCATCCATTAATATAACCCCAAAAATGGCAATTTCAATGATTTTGATCGAAAAGTTTGATATCAAAATTCACATTTGAAACATTAATTATTTTTAGAAAGAAACTTTAATTGCAAAAATTGTTTCCTACAATGTGTTTAACATCACAATTTAAGAAAATTTGTCCTATGAATTACCAGTGCTAATGTAATAAAGTAACTACAGACCTCTATAAATGGCATACCCCAAGGTACAAAAATGGTCACCCTATTGAAACCAATTTAACATTTCAAAAAAATAAAAAAAAATAATAATAAAAAAACATTTGGTAACTCTTGAACTCGGATAACATAAAATATAAAACATAATATCATTTTGAAAATAGTGTGGACCAATTTTTTCTTGTTTTATTTCATATATATATATATATATATATATATATATATATATATATATATATATATATATATATATATATATATATATATATATATATATATATATATATATATATATATATATATATATATATATATATATATATATATATATATCACTTTCTTTCTTTCTTTCTTTCTTTACCTACCTCTTCTTCCCAAGACTGGGAAGTAAGGTGCGCTACAAACATCGGAAAAAGAAAAGCAGTAGGAGAGTATGACAAATGTCGAAAGCCCAGCCTTACCGCCACCTCTGTAATATTAATTAGTGAGAAGCTTCGTCACAGACAGAAAATCCACCCTAGGCTTCATGGGACCGCGACAGGGCCCTCACTATAGTAAATCGTCAATGTAAGGGTTCATCCCTGGCCCAGAGGGGCCACAACCATCTTCATACAAAACCCCGCCATTCTCCTATCATGCACCTTTATTCTCGCCTCTGCCAAACTCCACATTTCTCTCCTTTAGACATTCGTTCACCAAACTCGATCCACTTTCTCTTCGGTCTCCCCAGCCGGTCGGTTTAACACACTCACCTGCTATACATCAACAACAACCAGACTATCATTCATCCTTTCCACATGGCTAAATCATCTCGAGAAACTTTGTTATTCTCTCATTTACCTCTTTCTTCACACCACACACTCTCTAATACGTTCATTCCTCATTTTATTAATTCTTCTCACACCTAGCATGCCCCTAAGATTGTCCATCTGAACACATTGAACTTTAGATCTATATTTCTTATTCCAGACCATAGTCTCACTACCATACAATAACACAGGTAACAACATACCCTCATGTAAGACCCTAAAACACTCAAGACTTTGTCCCTTTACATTCACCAACGATTTAATTGCACCAGCAACCTTCCTGCCATTCAACTTTCCTACTACACTCTGCATCATCCGTTCCCTTCTCATCCAACACATACCTAAATATTTAAACTCAGACACTTTTTCCAGCTGCTCACCATCTAACAACTTCACACTGAGGACTGTCCTCACTCACAACCATAACCTTACTCTTATCTACGTTACTCTTACTCTTATGGGACATACCCACCAAATCTCTCTACCAATCCTCTCAAACTCTCTTCAGATTCATACATAGTACCAAATCTTCCGCATATAATAGGTA
>JABUQX010050864.1:0-2500 GCA_015478945.1 Trachelipus rathkii
ATCATCAGCTGTTTTCTGACCGCTGGAAATGCTATTTCATTTGTATCAGGAATAAATCGACTTAGTTCTTTACAGTCTCTAATTAAATCCACTCAGAAATCCAATTTCTACATCTTTTACAAGTAAACTATTTTATAACTCTGTTGCAATTCATTATATCCTCCTAAGTCAGCTTCAGTCCATATAATTTTATAATTATTTGTAATTCATTAAATAATTATTTCATTAATTTATATATTAGTTTTAATAATTGACCATAAAGAATCTTACTTAATATTAATATAAACATTAATACATTTTTATATATATTATAATTATAAATCACATTAATATATAACTTAAATTAATCTAATATAATTAATTATAAATATATAATTAACTTACATAACAATTAAACATATCATATAAAATAATTATATAACATAATATATTAAAAAATTTCAAAATAATTATATATAAATATTTAATATTTATATTAAAATAAATATAATTTATATTTAATAAAATACAAATATAAGAATAATTCAATTTGATTAAATATTAAAATAATATAATATAATAATAATAATAAAATTAATTAATATAATAAATATATATATATATTATAATAATTAAATTATATTAATTCATTTTATTGCTTGAACAATAATTATATTATTATATAATATATATATATATATATATATATCATATAATTATATATTATAATTATAGTAACAAATAATGATATCTAACTGCTTATCATTAATTAATTTCAACTTTGGTAAATAATAAAATCATTAAAAATAGGTATTATATATTATCATTTGTATCTACTAATTATTATAACAATATATAAATATAATAATTATAATATAAATTTAATGTACATTGTATTTAAATTATTAAAAATTAATATATGAGTAAATAAGACATTTTGTGTCGATATTCTTATTATATTATTATTATTTCATTATATAGACATATATATATTATTATATATTTATATAATATATATTACATATAAATTTATTAATATTTAATGATGATCAACTAGACTTTAAAATTTCGCCAACCTAGTCTGGATAATTAATAATGATTATATATAATAATAAATATATAATAATTAATTATATATATATAATAATATAATAATATTTGGATAGTAAATAGTATTTATGGTTCTACTTATTTGCGGGTGTGCCATGTATAAATGATCGGAATATATAATAGGACCATTCGCCTACATGTACTATGGAATTATAAACCTAGTATGTTATTTAATTGCTCGTATTTAAAAAATATAATTAAAATTTATACTATAATATATATAATACTTAAATTAATATTATATATATATAACATGAATAATTAAAAATAATATACTTAATATATTAATATCTATTAATATTATATATAATCATAAATAAAATATAATTAAATATATAATATAATAAATTAATATATAATAATAATTATTATTTATTATTATATATAAATATAATCCATTATATAGTTAATACTTGATAGGTTTCTATATGTGCATGTGCGAGTCATGTATTAAACGAATATCCCTAGGACATTCGGATACATAGTCATTGATTTATAAAACCTAGTTGGTAAGTACAGTACGTTTTTCATTTATTTTTTTTTATTAAAAATTTTCTAAATATATTCACCATGTGGTTATCCTGAGTATTCTTCAACGTAATTTTACTTTATCATTATTAATTCATATATTCAAATTAGCTATTGCTTAACGTCTTAAAGGACGTGGTTTCGTGCAATTGAAGATTGATCACAAAACGCGATTTATTATATCCTACTGTGTAAAGAATAAATAAATAGTATTACTAGATCTGAATACTATGTTTTCACATAATAGCAAAGAACGGTTCATAAACCGTTGTTCCACTTGAAGGGTCTTCAGTTAGGGATATCCGGATGCCTATATGACCTTTTATAAAGTTTAAATACTGATGTCTATCGAGCTTGTGTCAACTAGGGCGCAATGCTCACTTAACAGAAGGCCTGGATACTGTACAATACAGGTTGTAGTAATCCTAATGAGGTGTTAGTTTGGATTGGTTGGTCACTCGATAGTGGTCCTGGCCAAAAGGTAATTTGTTCTCATCAGTTCGAAGTAGTAAGTTTATGACAGATAATTTAATATCTTTTTAACCAATCGCACTAACATATATATCATATATTATACTTTTCATAATATATATATATAATATAACTACTAAATATATATATATATAAATTATTTAATATATATATATTAATTATATATAATTATATATAATTATATATACATATATATATCTAATAAATAATTATATAAATATATATATTAATATATAAATATATATAATTATATCTTATTTATATTAAATAGAGATGAGAGAAGATGAAAGAGATGAGAGAGAGAGAGAGAGATGTAAAAAAATTTGGATTATAATGAACACCTTTTTTTTTTCAAAAAAAAAAAAACATAATAGTGTAATATTTTTGTAAT
>JABUQX010050864.1:17500-20000 GCA_015478945.1 Trachelipus rathkii
ATTAAATTATTATTATTATTATTAGTATTAGTATTATTATTATTTATTATTAGTATTATTTATTCATTATTAGTATTATTTATTAACGAATTCAGTTTGCATTTTTATCACTATTATTATTATTATTATTATTATTATTATTATTATTATTATTATTATTATTATTATTTATTATTATTATTATTATTTAATTATTATTATTATTATTATTATTATTATTATTATTATTATTATTATTATTATTATTATTATTATTATTATTATTTATAAGGACAGTAATATAACATTTTAAACACTTTAATTTCCCAGTAACAATGAATTAATACATCCATTGTAAACCAATAAATAGTTTTAATAATTAACACAAAAAATTACACAAATAAACTAAAACACAAATATTATTTCACAGTAGCAGTAAATAATTCTATCAATATTGAAAAAACAATTAAACTATAGTAGAAATATTGAAACTGCTATAAAGATCTATGCAATTCATGCAAGTGAAGAAATCACAGTGTATAATCGACCGTAGTTCACAGTGCAAGATGAAGCAACAAACTGTACTGAAGTTGGCCAATCTGAGAACCGCTGACGACTTGTAGCCCTTCCTAGTGGGCGGAGCCTAATATTGAACCTTTTTTTTAAATTGTAGGTATTTTCTCGTGATAATAATTGTTTTACAACTACTCTTAATAAGTATTATAAGTCATAGCTTATATATATATATATATATACTATATATAAGTATATAATATATATATATATAGTATATATGTACAATTATATTATATATATATAGTATATATATATATATATTATATATATAATATAAATATATATTATATAATATATATTATGTATATAATATATAATAGTATATCATATCATTATATTATATATACTTAAATAATATAATAAATCATATAATATATATAGCTAATATATATATATAATAAATATACTATATATATAGATATTATCGACTATATATGTTTATATGCCAATATAATAATAATAATAATAATAATAATCAGTAATAATCCTAATATTATAACACTAAAATAATAATGAATAATAATAATAATAATAATAATAAAATAAAATAATATAATAATAATAATAATAAATAATTATTATGAATTTATTATTATTATTATTATTATTTATTATTCATTATTATTATTTTAATTTATTTTATTATTATTATATATTATATTATTATTATTATATATTATTATGATTACTATATTATTATTATTATTATTATTATTATTATTATTTATTATTATTGATTATTTATTATTATTATTATTTATTTATTATTATTATTATTATTATTTATTTTTATTATTGATATTTACTATATTATTATTATTATCTATTATTATTATTTATTATGTATATTATTATTATTATATTATATATTAATTATTATTATTATTCATTATTATTATTATTATTATTCATTATTATATTTTAATTATTATATTATTATTATTATTATAATTAATTAATATTTTATATTAATTATATAATTAAATATTATTATTATTATAATATATTAATTGATTATTATTATTATTCATATTATTATTATTATTTATTATTATTATTATTATTATTATATTATTTATTATTATTATTATTATTATTGAATTATTATGTTAGATTAATTGAGATATGGAGTCATTAAAATTAATATTATTATTATATATAGTAGTTCAATCATCTAATTTGCTTATTTTTAGTGATGAAGGAAATGCATAAAATTTTGTTAATCAAAAAAGGTTTCTTAAATTGGCTGAATAAAGTTAAATCCAACTATATATTATTATTATTAAATTATTAATAGAATTAGAGTATCATATTATTAATAATAAAATTGATGTAATATTATTATTAATTATTCATTATATTAGTTTATTATTAGTTATTGTGATATTATTGGTTTATATAGTTATGTATATTATTGTTAATATATCATTATTATTATATTATTATTATTATTATATTATTAATTAGTTATTATATTATTATTAGGATATTATTACTATTATTACTATATTATTATTATTATATTATTTATTTATTATTATTCTATATATAAATTATTTATTATGAGTTTATTATTATTATGTGATTATTATTCATTTTATATTAGCTATTTATTATTTATTATTTTTGCCCATTATTATTATTATTATTATGATTATTATTATTAATTAAAATTATTATATTAGTCATTTATGGTATGTATTAAATTTCCTATTATTATTATTAATATTATTATTATATTATTATTATTATTATTGATTATTTTTCAACTATGCGGTCATACATGTATAATTTAATGATTATAATTTATAATTTACTAGACAAGCGAAAAATTATTATAGACAAAAAATTATAATTATTAAATTATGATTATAAGTTATAATTATAAGTATATAATATATATTATAAATTATACTTATGATTTATAAGTTTAAAATATATAAAA
>JABUQX010050864.1:27500-51211 GCA_015478945.1 Trachelipus rathkii
AATAATTTGAAGAGTGTCAATCATAATAAACAGTAAAAAAAAAAAGAATAATAATAAAATATTAATAGTCGTTACAAATAATAATTATAATAATTATGATAATTATAATAATAATGTTTATTATTATTAAATTATTATCAAAAGATTTAGAGAGCTAGAAAAAATCAAAACTTAGGTTCCAAAAAGTAAGTCTTGAAAAACAAGTTTCTATTGGCTGTCGTTTTACGCATGAAATGCAAACATATTTTACAAATTTCTTCTGATGAGCCGCTGCAATCATACATCGTATACATAGAAAATGAAAGAGAAATAGCCAATGACAATGTTGGCCATTGCTTTACAATACATAAATGAAGCAATTTATGTATTACGTGTATTATTGCATTACATCTTTGGCCCACCCTTTTGAAGCAAATGGGTACATTTTGCTTTATGTACACGTGATCAAAACATTGGTCTCATTTACTCAGTTGCTCCTTCTTCAGTAGAGACTTCTGATAATGGACCAGATGTGTTGTCGGCATATGATCTGCTAGGCTAGTCTGCTATAACATTATTCTTTCCCATTATGTTGGTTCAAGATTAAAAAATCTGAATCTTTGAAATACTAGAGACCACCTCATTATTCTGTTATTCTCATACCTCTTCATTCATAGCCTGTCAGCGTGTCTATAGGTCAGAATTGGAGGATAAAACTCACTTCCCATGAGGTATGGCTCGGAATTTTCTAATGCCCATTTATGATCGCTAACGCTTATCTTTTTTCAAGTTGAGTATCTATATTGTTGTCACGACAACTTTTTACTCCCGTAAGCGATCGGGTGGAGAATTCCTCCATCTTCTTGTAAAAGGACGTATCCTAACGAAGTGCCAGATGCAATCCACTTGTAGTGTGAACGTCTTCTCCAGCTTCTGACATCTTCAATATGGGCTTTTCGAGCTCAAAGTTCTTTTTAGTTCTCAAATGGCCCTGTTTGCTAATGTGTTTGGGCTCCCCACCTGACTTCGTTTGGCTCTCCATTCTTTGTTCAAGTCGAAAGTCAATGGGCGCGTTTGCAATCTGTGCATAATTTTTCACAAAATCCTGGTAATAAACCAGTGAGCCCTAAGAAAGACCTTACTTGTTTCTTGTTCTTTAGGCGGCTCTGTTTTCTTGATTTTGACCACATTATCCTCATGTAAAGCCCCTTAGTGCCATTACCAATAAAGTGGCCCAAAAACTCAACACTCGACGAAGCGAACTCACACTCGTCGGCCTGATGGTAAATCCCTCCTCCTGAAGTCTAATTGAAGGAACAGTCTTACGTGAATCATATGCTCGCGCCAGGCTGGGAAATGAAAGACGATGATATCCTCGTCGATATAAAATCCGAACATCGTTGATTCCATCCAGTATCCTGCGCATCGATCTTACAAGCGTGGCTCCGGCATTAACCATACCGAATGGCAGCTTGAGATAATGGAAGTATCCGTCCTCGGTTGAAAAACCGGTTTTGTGACAATCTTCAGGCCTTATTTTTATCTGCCAGTAGCCTTTGGCCAAGTCAAGTTTTGTGTAAAACTTGCCTTTGCAAACTTTGTAAATAAGGTCTGAGTTGTAGTCATGGGCTCAGGATCGAAGACCGTGATCCTATTCAAGGCCCTGTAGTCCGAACACACTCTTTTACTCCCGTCCTTTTTCTGGACAACTACGACAGGTGCAGAATATGGCGACGTGGAGGGAACGATGATGCCCATTTTGATCATTTTATCCGTTTCCTTCTTGAGCTCCGTCCGCGTCGTAAAAGGTAGTTTGTAAGGCTTCAGGCCTGATGGGGGTGCGTCGATAAGGGTCATCGCCATGATAATGGTTTTTAGCTGGTGCAGGCACTATCAAGCTAAAAATCCCCTTCATGAGCTTCTTCAAGATTTCCATCAATTCGCTCCTCATATCGCACGCGCTTATCATGCTGCTCCCGAAAGTTGCGGTGTAAGAGAAGTCCCTGTTGCCTAGCATTGTGGCGGGCTCCATTTCCACCAGAGTAAACAGTTTTCGTCATTCTCAGCTGCCTGATGGTGGCTGCTTTGAAGCACCATATACTTCACCGGATGTTGACACGCCTCTCATTCCACTTCTTCACTTCTTCCTCTCTCACAATGTACTTTTTCAGCAGATTGATGTGATAGGTCTTAATCACATCACTCCACTATTGATTCTTGAATTTGTCCTTAGCCGTATGGACTCCACCACACTCTATGTGGTCCGCCCATCTCACAACATTCTTGCTTGCTCGGGTCGGGTTAACAGAACAAGAGCTAGATCTCCTACTTTCAATTTTCTGGTCTTCGCACTCTTGTCATTGTATCTTTTCTGGGAAATTTGGGCCTTCGCTAAATTCTCTCTGGCCAACTTCAGAGTTTCATTTAATCTTTCCTGCAAGTCGAAAACATATCTATATGTTGACCTTGCCTCTTCAGGGTTAATGTCACCCGCCCCCAAATTTCATGTAAAATTTGCATTGGACCTCTCACAGTCCTACCATACAGGAGTTCGAATGGGGAGAACCCTGTGGAGTCCTGTGGAGCCTCCCTGTATGCGAATAATAACGGCTCAATGAACTTGTGCCACTTCCTCACTTGTTCACTGCACATTCTCTTGAGCATTCTCTTAAGTGTTTCTGTAACGCCTTGACTCATTGGGTGGTAAATGCTAGAAAATTTCTGCTTAATGTTCAACATCTTCGTTACATCTCTCATTAAATCAGATGTAAATTGTCTACCATTGTCACTGAGGATTTCTTTTGGCACACCCAACCTCGTGAAAATTGACACCAAACTATCCGTCACCTTCTGGGCAGTAATGCTCTTTAACGGTTACAGCTTCAGATAGCGCGTAGCGCATTCCACCAAGTGTCAGGACGAAAATACTGGTGGTCCTTTCTGAACGATGTTGGTAGAGATTGGCCCCGATCAGGTCTGATTGACCACCCTTTGAAATGGTTCTTCAATGCATTGGGCATGGGGCACAGAAGCTACCTTTTTTCACTGAAGACCTATATCTGGGCACGTTCTTCCTGGCTATATATCCCGCACGTGCAGCTGCTTAGCTTCGTGCCAAATATATGTTCGGCTCAGAATAGAACTGCTGGGTTAATTATTACCCATAGTTTTCTTTACCCCCTGATGGCCACCGAAGACGTCGTGTGCCATCTTCATGACCTTACTTCTGTACTCTTTCGGTACGACCAAAGTAAACCTTTCCTGTTGGTTCTCTAACACTCTTTTAAACAACACACCATTCTTTACTGCATACTTGTTTTCTCCTTTTTCCACTGACCTCCATACCCTCTGTAGAGTGACGTCATCTTTCTGTCTACTTTTAAAAGTCTCCCGATCGTTAATTAATTCTTGAACTTCATCACCATGGGTTATATCCCCTTCACCCACAGCTACAACACCCTTCTCTCCAGAACTTTGCGTGTGACTGTCTATGTCACCTCTCACCATCTCATCATCTTCATCAGCACGATCTGTTTCGTCAGACCACTTCGTGCTCTCTACCATCGATGTCTCCTGAACATCTATCACTCTCGCTGTCATCTTCAACATCTGTAATAGATCTTTAGGGTTTTCAACTCATCTTGTTCCTGTAACGTCCTCACTTTCAGTGTGAACATTTAGCACCAGTCATCAACTTAGTGATGGTTCCATGGTTGGCGCGACATCTTTATTATCAGATGTCAAACGATGTGCACTGACGGTTTTCCCTCTGTAAGGACTCACTCAATACTCCCAACCTTGCCATTCCAATTATGATTGTTTGGTTAGGTTCTTCTTGTGAACCTTCTTCAGCGCTCTCAGCGATGGGGACCAGCATACTACTAATGTTATGCGCGACCTCTACTTTACGAGGCCCTCGACACACGGTCGACTCCCAAGCGAGATTAGGCTGACTTAAGGGCAATGCTCCTTTGACATTCCCGATTACCAAATCATACACAACCTCCGGCAATACTGCCGCGGTTGTTCTCCCTACATAATAAGGGGTATCCACATCATATTTGCAAGCGGAGCTTCGATCACCGTACCGTCCAACAAACGTATCTTCATGTTGTTTCCAACATAACACCTTTTCGGCACAAACTTCTCCCGCACAACCACTACATTACATCCGGTATCTCGGAGGGTTTTGACTTTATAGCCATTCACCGTCCAATACGTTACAGGTAGGTGTGACGTTTCGTCATTTTTCACCTTCAAAACTCATCCAGGAGCTTCGGCTCTTCACCTGAGTAGTTCAGGGCTTCACTGCCGTTATCAGAGACTCCGGACGCTCCCGTGCTCTTTGTTTCTTCTTTTTGTCTCCCTGAGTTATTCTGTCCCCTACTACTATTGTTGAAATAAGGAGGGGCTCGACAATCCCTTGGAGAGATTCCCCTCCTTTGACACTTAAAAGCACGTGGGCCCTTCCTCGGCTCACTGCTGACTGCGACGTTAGTTCTGTCTGTCGCCACTCTTCCATCCTCGATCCTGCTTTCATTATTAATAGTTAAGCTCGTCGATGCATGGGTGCTAACTTTCTGATATACACGCTTGTGGAGTAACCATTTGCCTTTTGACCTATAAGAATTATGTATAATTATGTGTGCTTTTCTCAACGTGATTGTGATTTCGAGTGTGACTGTTAGCTGTGAATCTCAAACGATGCGCTTCCATGTATCCTTCAGAACAAGTTATAATCTCTTCTGGTGCTTTCTTTTTTCGACTCCCTTAGTTAGGTTGCGAGTTCTTTTTGGAAACCGATATTCAAATTAGCTTGATAATTATTATTATCTCACCGAGAAAAAATTCAAATAAGATCATCCAATGATAATACATTCGTCAGTAAATTTGACAGCTAAGTTAAACCATTTTTTAAGAGCACTCAATAACTTTCTTGTAAATAAACTTCTAAGGAACATCATAAATTCCGTAGAGATAAGTTATAAAGTTTTATTACTTAATGTACAAACCACTACCACATTTCCATAAACGTGAGCCCAACATACCTCTGGCCCACATAAAGCTCTTTTCCAAGATCCGTTTCATAGCTTACTTTAATTTTAACTTCCAACAGTCATTACTAATTTATACTACTGACAGCCCCTTGCTAGTAGGGAAAACTCCTAAACATAACGTACCGCTCGAATTTTATCTCGTACTAAGGCATATCGGTATTGCAGCCATAAAGTCCCTGCTTGACATCTCCAACCAAATATTAAAGATATTCTTCGATATCGTTTTTTCTTTTCGTCGGAAAAGAGAAAGGAAGGCTTTCAATTTTTGATATACTTGTTAGCATAAGGATACTATGGCTGCTCCTGAGCCATTCTGTGATGCTATCGCTGCGTCATGTTGACGCTGTTTTTCCTCAGCATCAAGCTTCATCTGAAGCATTCTCTCTTTCTTCCGCCTCTCTTACATCTTACTCCAGCCTCCGCCTTAACCTCCGCCGACTTCACGCTTTCAAAAAGACTTTGGCTATATAATTCGATTCCACCATAGACACATCATGTCACTAGCGACTAAACAAATGCTTAAGGACTTGTCTTTCTCGCGAATACTTTCTCAGAACTCAATCACTTTAGATATTTCTCCCTTCATCTTTCTTCTAGTATATCTCTAATTCTCCTCGTAAACAAGCATGACAAAAAGGCAATTCTTCTTCTCCTCCAAATCAGCAGCGCTTACTTTTTGTATCGCAGTGTGATTGCGGCTTCTTGGAGCCACTTTCGATCTTTAGTGCTAAAGCAGCGATCTTCCTTTTCACACCTAAACCTTCATAAAGCCTGTACTTACACCTAAATGTAAATACACCACTTCCGACATACACCTCATCATTAAGACATAGCCATAGTTACAAATCGTTTATTTCAAAACAAAATAATAATCAGAATATATATTGTTCCCGCTAATCAGAAGTCACTGATTCAACGCAAATACCGAATCACATCCCATTTATCGTACCAAAAATGTATAACCTAAAATTTGTCTTCCAATTGATAACGCAAAATAAAAACAAAACTTCTAAGCCGAATAAATTAAACTAATGTTCCAAGTATAGTATATGAAAATAGTAGGATTTATAATTACGTAATTAACTATATACTATATAGTATATATAATATAATCTATATATAATTAATATATATATATAAATAACTTAATCAATAATATATATATAAAATAAATTATAAAATATATAATTATATAAAATAAATATATATATATATAGTACTATTTTACACAATCTGCAATAAAATAACAAAATCTTACGGGGAAACTAAGTGTTTTCCACTACAGAACGGTCCAACTAGAAGGAAAATTTCGTGACATTCCAGGAAATCAACTTTTCGCTCCGCTTAATTTTGCAAACTTTAATGCCTATCTAAACAATATTAATAAATAGTAATAATACTGATGTTATAATAGGTATAATAATAATAAGTATATATAAATATTATAAGTATAAAGCAAACCGTGATCGATCGTACGACAAGAAAAAAAGGGCTCACATTATATTATATATATATATATATATTATATATATAATATTATATATATATATATAGTATATATATATTATATATAATATATATATTTTATATATTATATATATATATATATATATATATATATATATATATATATATTGATATATATATATATAATATATATATATATATATATATATATATATATATATATATATAATATAATATATATAATATTATATAATATATTTATAATAGCCATAATAAAATAAAAAATTAACTTAAATTATTCCAGTGTTTCTTTATTTCCAAACGTTATCTATTGGCCGGAATAACAGTTTGTTACCCCACCAATACGCACAAGAAAAATTAATGATACGTTTTAACTTCAACAAAGCCAAATAGTCCAAACGACAACTATATTGACAGTTAAATAAAAACAATACAATATTAACTTATATCGTATAACAACAACTGGGGTATAAATTACAACCCTTGAACATTAGTTCTGGCACAGGTTTTAACAAACAACTGTACTACCTCGAGTTTAAATATTCAATAAAATAGCAAAAATAACTTTACTACAAACGTTTTACTGATAAGAAATAATGACTGAAAAGTTATAATATAAGCTCCCGAACAGGAATACCCAAATTTATTAATGTATTCCTGGATAGGTATACTTATACTCATTTATTTGTCATAACTTACTCTTCAAACTGATGAACGAATCCTTTGGCCAGGCCCTCGTGACATTCAATCAAACTAACACACTATATTAGTTTCTCAAACCTGATATGTAAAACAGGTATCAGGCCTTCTGTTAACGTGAGAGCTATTGGCCTGGTTTGCAATACTAGAATGCAAATATTAAAAACTCTACAAAACTTCACCAACTTTATCTCCCTTGAAGACCCTTCAAGTGGAACAACGTGTTTGACCGGGAGTTCTTTTCCTTAAATGTGAAAACCATGTTTCAGTTCAAATACTTTTCTTACCAGCCAAATGAATCCGTTTTGTTGATCAAATTTTACAATCACAAAAAACCACGTCTTAAAGCAACTTTGTAAAAGCAAATAGCTAATTGAATATTTAAATAAATGGAAAAGTAAAATACGTTTGGAAATACTCAAGGAAACCTGGGATAATTTTAGAAATATTTTTTAATAAAAAAAAAAAATAAATGTAAAATGTACTGGTCTTACAAACTAGGCTTTATTAAGTCCAGGACATGTATCCGGATGGTTATAGATATCCGCATAATGCACCACCGCACCATATAGAACCTTCAGTACAAGCTATATTCATCTATTTACAATATTATATATATATATATAATATAAGTATATATATATATAATATATATAATATATATAATATATATATAAAATATATATATAATATATATATATACTTCAAAATATCAACAAGGTTGTAACTTCATGTTACATATAGCCGGATGTCAAATGATCTATCCGTTATATATTGCACACCGCCAAACTATTAGAACCAAAAATGCTTAATACCAAGTATATATATATATATAATTATATAATATATTAAGTATATATATATATAATAATATATATAATAATATAATATATATATATATATATATAATTATATATATATATTATATATCTATGATATTATATTATATATATAATATATATAAATGCATTAAATATTATGCTCAAAAGAAATAAATAAAATATCAACACAAATACTTTACCAATATATTCATATAAATTTTTGCCCATACATTTGTATATATTATATAAAACATACATACAAATATATGTCCAATAATATAATGAATAAAATAAAATATATCAACCAAAAAATATATGGACAGACGACTTTGCAAAATGATATAAAATATTACTTGTAAATTAAATGATTTTAACAATTACTTTAGACGTCGATTTATCAGTGTGAACAAATGAATGCAGTCTCAGCTGGTCAGGATCAGCTGATGTCTTAAAGCAAAAGAGTTGCCAACTAGTAATTAAACAAATCTTAATTTCAAATAAATAAAATGTGGCTTTAGTAGTTATTCGTATATAAAATAATATAATTTTGATCGTTAAACCCTTAATGTTTGTTAACACAAAAGAATCTTCACCATGTTACAAAAAATACACATCAATAATAAATACTCTTACCTGCTAGTGATATATAGCAACACCGCAGACACAATGCATTTGCAAATCGCATTAACAGACGACACTTTTATAATAGCGAATGCAAAAATTATATTTACACGAATAAACACAATTATATTTTAAACACAGCTTAAAACAATATTGGCTTTACAAGAAAATAAGCCACGAAATTTCCACATTGAAAATTACAGCACCTTATTATATTTAAAAACATTAACACAATTACTTTATAAAAATATAAAATAAGACACCTCCCGATTCAAGAACTTGCACCACTAAAATAATAATACCATCGATCAGACAGAGCAACAAGCGCAGTACCAACTGTAAACACCTTGATTGACGACAAATGAAAGCAAAAAGATAACAAAATATTCATAAATTTACTATTTATATAAATCTTCGCCAACCAGTTTACGTCTGACCATCCAATCATAACTCTTAAAATAATTAATAAAATGATGTATCCACTTATTAGTTATTTCAGTAAAGGAAATATATATTACACATTCAGCAAGACCGAAAATTGGTATTTCTTTACAATCGAAACTTTGTTCACAAGAAATCTCAATTCTCCTCTAAAATCAAAACATAAAAGCCAAATGAATTTATACTTTGTGCGCTCCACACTATACAAATTATTAAATATTATTCCGTACACATTTATATATATATATATAAAACAATTACATATATATAATAATAATAATGCGCAGTAACCTTATAACAGTAAAAAAAGATAAATATAATATATATACTATATATATATGAAACAATTACAATATATAATAATAATAATGCGCAGAAGCAAATAAAAAAAAAAAAAAAAAAAAAATAATAATAATAATAATAATAATAATAATAATAATAATAATAATAATAATAATAATAATAATAATAATAATAATAATAATAATAGTATTATTATTATTATCAAAGATTTGTGAACGACAACCAATCAAAACTTAGGTTCCAAAAGTAAGTCTTGAAAAACAAGTTTCTATTGGCTGTCGTTTACGCATGAAATGCAAACATATTTACAAATTTTCTTTTGATGAGCCGATACAATCATACATCGTATACATAGAAAATGAAAGAGAAATAGCAATGACAATGTTGGCCATTGCTTTACAATACATAAATGAGGCAATGTTATGTATTACGTGTATTATTGCATTACAGTACGAAAAAAATCAAATGAAAAAATCAACTGATTTTTTTTACTTGACTTTTTATAAAAAAAATCATGATTTTTAAATTTTTTTTTTTTGATTTTTTGTTTTTTTATATATATTTTTTTTTATTTTTTTGTTATATTTAAGTGATTTAACTTCAATAATAATAAAAAAAAATAATAATATTATAGCAAGGCTACTCTGTTCCAAATTTCTACACTATTGTCAACAAGGGATCATGTTTCAAACAGGTTTCTTTTATTTCTGATGTAACATTTATCAATATTACAAATATCAGGTGTTACTACTAAATATTAATCAACCCCTTATTCACCATTAAAAAACTATTCGATTCTCAATACCGATAATTTTTATATATATTATGAAGTTTTTACTATATTTTTTTCAATTTTCAACAACTATTGACATTGTAACCCGTAAGTTCGTAACACTCTTTAGTGTTGCTGTTTCATTGTGTCATAGACTATAGATCCTATTTTAAGATTTTGATTTACATTAGCATTGGAATTAAATCACTTCAAAAATATACTCTGTCGAACTCTATAAAAAGTTTGTTATACAATTTTAACCTTTCGCGTGACGTCACGAATCTGCAAAAATCAAAGATATCAAAAAAATCAAAAATTGATTTTTTTCTAAAAATAAAATAAAAAAAAATCACCAACATTATTATCAAAAACTTTTACCAACACACCTTCACACACAACACACACACCACACAACACCACACACACACACACACACAACCACACACACACTCACACACACAGCACACACACACACACACACACACACACACATATATATATATATATATATATATATATAAATAAATCATAGATGCATCAACCATATATACTTATTATATATATATAATATATATATATATATATTATATATATATATATATATATATAATATATTCAGTAAGAGGGCCTTATTGATATGATAATAAAAATCGTGGAAACAAAGATCATTCGAAGTAAATATCAATATATTATTTTGAGCTTTCGTTCCAAAGCTGGAACCTCTTCAGAAGACTAAAATTCAATTCTAGCGTTTAAAAATGTAAAAATTATTTAATATGTAATATTTTAAAAGTTTGGATAATTTATTTATTTTAAAAATTTGTGTGGTGCTCAGAATAATTATTTGTAATTGTGTCGAGTGCATATTCAACTTATCACAAGTTCAAAATATTTGATTGATCAGGCCAAAAGATTTAATAGCAATGAATTTTTGGTTTTTTAGCAGATGAGTAAATGTAATACAAAAATCCATTTTGGTTAATGTTAATGAAATGATTATTATAAGTAGAGCGATGTAGTGTTAGAATAAGAATTTTGATTGTCGTGTAGAAGGTCATGTTTGTATTTGTGTTGATAGATGCGGCGTTAAGCCATGGGTTTCACCGATGCAAAGGAAGTTGCAATCTTTACAGGGAATTTTGTAGACACATTGGGAGAGTTCAGTAGGAGGGCTGGGTTGATAAATGTGTGGTTTAAGGGTTTTTTTTAAGAGGGAGGATATCAGAGGAAGTGAAACGTAAAATTTTTGGAAAAATATTTTTAATGTGGTTGAGAAAAAATTGAGGTAGAGGAAGGAAAGAGTTAGAATTAAGGAAGCGGTTGATGGGAGGATTGTAGTAGGTTCTGTTTGCCCTTTTAAGACCTTATTGATGATGTGAGAAGCATAACAAAGTTTTTTGAAAGTGGAGGTAAGAAAGTTAAGTTCAGGTTGAAGGTAGGAGGGAGAGCATATGCGGAAAGCACGTAAGTAAAAAGAAGAAAGAGTGCCTTTGCCAATAAAAGCACTAAAATTAAGCACCACACAATTTAAAAAAAAAAAAAAAATATCCAAACTTTAAAATATCACTAACTAAATAATTTTTACGTTTTTCAGTAGTGTTAGTTTATGAATATGCTTTCTTCTGAAGAGTTCAGCTTATTAACGAAAGCTCAAGAATATATATTTGTTTCACTTGTAAATGTAATTATTTTTCTTAACTGATTCCTTCTTATCTTATCAATAAGGCCCTCTGATAAATTTAATGCATATTATTATTATTATTATTATTATTATTATTATTATTATATTATTATTTATTATTATTAATTATTTATTATTATTATTATTATTATTATATTATTATTATTATTATTATTATTATTATTATTATTATTATTTTACTGAGGAAAGTAATAAGTTTGTGATGAAGTCGAGTCCTGAGAAGAGCAGGAGCAGGAATCAGGACCGGAAGCATGAAGGAGCCCTGAGGAGCCGAGCCGGAGCCGGAGCCGGAGCCGGAGCCGGAGCCGGAGCCGGAGCTGGAGCCGGAGCCGGAGCCAGAGCCGGAGCCGAAGCTTGGCAATTTTAAAATAGTGTGGCCAGAGTATGTGTTGGAGTCATCAAAAATTTTAGGTTCCTCAGCCCTTGCATTACTTATGCAGATGAGCACACACGCAAACATAATTATGAAAGTTTTAATTCCTACTTGGGTTGTAAAAAATGTTATTTTTCAATAAAACTTTATTAAACAATTAGTTTGGAAGTCTTATAATGTATTAAAAACCTGATGTTTCGATATTACAAACATCTAATTGAGATTAGCTTCACCCAAAAATGCTGAAGAGTTAGATAAGTATAAAATGGTTGATAATAAATTGTTCACAAAGCTTAATATACTAATTCCACTCCTTCAATAATTCGTCTGTTGATGTGTCTTTTTGATTAACAATATTTTTTTTTTAGTTATTAAAAAACTTTTTTATTTTTTAGTGGCTCAATCGGTAGTGCGACCGAGTTATATGGCAAGGGCGCGGGTTCAAATCCTAGTCCGGATTCTAGGTATAAATTACCTAGAGAAGTTCCCCTCCTAGAATAGGGTTATGCCAGTGAGGTGTGAACTTTTTAATATAAAAAAAACTGGATATGACTTTAAGTAATGACTATTACTGGTCCTGACTTGCCCCGTCTATGAGCTTAACAACCTATGGGTATAGGGTATAAGGCAAGTAGGTTTGAAATGACAATATATCTATACTATTTTTGATTAACCTTTGCGAAAAAGAGTGTCTATAAATAACCAAAGTCCCGAACATCTTGTTAATTTTTATATCTCAATTTACGAATTTCAATATTGTCAAATTTTGGCTCGAATCTTGACCCCCAAACTGTATCATTTTTTCATAATATCAATATTGTAAGTTATGCCAACTTATAATTAAAAATTAAATGGTATTTAATATAACATTACTTAATTAATTTGAATTTTAAATCATTTAAAAGGTTATTTATTTGGGTGTCATTATTCATTGGGACTTGGGTTTTTTATCTCTGATAGTACTATGGTTTGGGTGTTTAACACAAGTTAGTCATTATTGTAACATTCCTAACTTAGTAGCAAAAGAAATTACATTTCAATGATATCGTTCTTTATTTAATAAAACTTTAAATTTTCAAATTCAAAAATTAAAATTCTTTAATTTCCTAAAACATTTTCATTTTGTTAATATATATATAGTAATATATATATATATATATGATATTATAAGTAGTATATATATATACTATATATATATATGTAGTATATATATATATATTATATATAATATATATATAATATATATATATATATAGTGTATATATTATAGTATATATCTGGTTCAGAGATTGTACTGTAATGCGAGTGTTCCAAATCCTCTTAATGTTTTTCAAGCCTTGGTTCTCTTCTGATGTGAAAAGTGGTAAAGTCATTCCTCTGACAATAATCCGAAAGGTATAAAAGATTTGCAGAATCTCATATATATATATATTATATATATATATATATATAGTATATGGATATATATGGTGTATATTAGTAGTATGATTAGTATATAATATATGATATATGTATATATATATATGATATATATATATATAATGGACTAAGTTAGCGTAATAGTAAGTTATTATATATATATATATGTAGTAGTATATATTATATATATAGTCACAGTGGCGTATCCAGGATTTTTTTCGGGGGGGGCAGACAAAAATCGTGGTTTAGTATATTAGGGCCTGTATATATGATATGATATTAATTATATATGTTAGTATAGTTAGTAGTATATATTATATATATATATATATATATATAGTATAATTTATATAATATATTATATATAATAATATATATATATAAATCTAATTTAACCTCTGACTTTATGTTTGTAACGGATATATATACAGTGGCGTATCCAGAAAATTTTTTCGGGGGGGGCCAGCCCCCTGGCCCCCCCTGGATACGCACTGTAAATATATATATATATATGATATATATACTATATATATAATATGATATATATATATATATATATATATATATATATATAATATATATATATATATATATTATATATATATATATATAGTATAATACATATATATAGTAGTTATATATATATATCTATATTAGTATTTATGATATATAAATATATATATATATAAATATATAATATAGTGATTATTATATATATTATCTATATAAAATAATTTATTTCAGAAATAATTATAAGCATATGAGAAGTAAAAATTAATTATTATGATTTAAAAAAGATAATTATGACAGGTATGTCAAGTATAGTAGGAGTGAGCGTGTTAAACCCTAGATGTAATAAGAGTCATGTACTATATGCAGCTTGCGGACTAAGTTTACAAGTTGTAATGAGGAGACTCGAGCTTAGGCGCTGGTTGAACTCTTGTGTCTGGTGGAGGCGAGCGCTTGACAGATAAAAAAAAATTGTGACCTCAAGAGCTTGTAAGTCTAGGAGAAGATTGATGAGTTAGACAGGTTCCAGCCGATTAGAAGGGCTGTTGAAATGCTTAAGAATTATTGATGGTATCGATATTTTTTTTATATATCGAGCAATCGGCGCTATATTGCTAGACTTCTATTTTTGATTCTACACAAAGGCTATATGAAGGTTATAACGCAGACCGACAGATACGTGATCAGCTAAAATTGGGTCATTTGAAATCGAACGACCGTCCCGTGGCCATACAAAGCAATTACAACAAGGATTGGGTGGAAAAACTTCGAAAAAGTCTAGTAGGCAAATCAGAAAACATTCAACTTCTTGAAGCTTTCTACAAGAATACAATATAATCTTTCCATAAAGATCATAGAAAACAAAAGTCTTAGAAAATATTGAAGAACAGACGTAAAAGTGTTCAGTTACGTGTTCATTCGAGAACATATTGTATATTTTTGATCGGGAGATTAAGTGTGAGAAGATGGATAAAGAGAGCTAAGTTTTTGAGTGCAGGTATCGGGCTTGAAAATTATATTGGGAAATAACAAGAAAGTTCAACGAGATAGCAGTTGCTCCTGATGTTACCCTTGCTGAGCATAACCATTTGTCGGGTTGGATCAGGCTTACATTCTGAATAGAAAGGGAATAATAATAAAGGGTATAGACATCTTCAAAATAGTGAATACGGGAGAAAGTGACAGAAAGAGTAAAGAAATGAAAAGTAGAATAGTAAGGGATTAGAACAGAGACAATGAAAACACCACTTATACAATTTTAAGGGATGAATAGTATTTAACACATCAGAAGGGAAATCAAATAAACGGTTCCATAGTAAAAGATACCCAAAGAGGGATGTTTGTTTATAACTCAAATCTTTTTTTTAAGACTCTATCGAAGAATTTTTATTTGTCTATCGCAAATCAATTGATTCGCCAAAATGATAAAGAGACAAGTTCCTATAGAGTGCTCCCTGTGGGAACCAATTCTATGCGATTAATGATATAGAGATTATGGTAGATTTAAAGTAGTTAAGAATAGATAGGGAGCTGGAAGAATTTTATAAAGAACAAGTGCTTAAAGTTGCCGATATAGTTACACATTGGAGAAGGAGTCCCCTTTTTTGGAAACAGGTTGAAATTTAAGAGCATACTTTCAGCCAGAAAGAAAGGTTAAAGTTAATAAACAGTAAACGGCCCGGATGGTATTTCTTCCTGAATTTTGAGGGAGTGTGCATGCCCCTTAGATGGTGCCGTCCCTCGTTCAACTAAGTTCTTTATGCCTCAGTTCTAGTACTTTCCCTCAGTATTGGAAGGGTACATATGCCCAAAATAATTTCGAAGAATGAAAGCCGCTCTGATCCTTCTAACCATCGCCCTATAGCTCTTAATTGTGCTATGATTAACATCTTTGAAACCATTCTCAACTCTCATTTCTATGAATAATCTGAAATCAAATCATACCGGCGCTCACCTTCTAATTGGTGATAATATTTTTCCCTATCTTGTCGCATATTTTTTTTTGTCAACTTGACATAAAAAAAATTCTGTATCCCGAACTTACCAGGAGCGAAAATTTACGAAGCATTATGAGATTAAAATAGTCATTGAAGAGTTTTAAAAACTACATCTGATATCATTAAAATAATTTCTTTTTATAACATCATGATATACCTCACCCTTTTAATAATGCTTTTTTATATCATCAGAAGTATATATTTTATATTTTGCTAACATTATTAGCTTAAAGAATTTCAAATTCTTACGGACTAAATAAAACAGGAAATGAGCATTTCTTTGCCATTAATACATAATGACAAAGTTATATTTAGCTTCCACAAGAAATTGAAATCTTTCAAGCTAATTTATGTTGGCAAAGATATAAAATATTATATTATGATAATACTTATAAAAGTTATTGGTACCTACTTAACGAAAATGACAACAAATACAATAAATACCGTATTTAATTTTATAAGGAAATTGTAAATATTTAGGGTTAATAATAGTGGAAAAGATTTATTATTATTATTAGTATTATTATTATTATTATTATTATTATTATTATTATTATTATTATTATTATTATTATTATTATTATTATTATTATTATTATTATTATTATTATTATTATTATTATTATTATTATTATTATTATTATTATTATTATTATTTTTTATTAATTAATTATTATTATTATTATATTATTATTATGTATTATTATATTATTATTTATATGTATTATTATTATTATTATTATTATTATTATAAATTCTCGATTTTTTTTATCTTATAATCATCATTCAAGACACCTAATACCAAAAAAAAAAAATGTAAAATAAAAGAAAATTAGGTCCATATTAAAAACCAAATCGTTTATATGCGATAAATTTCTAAACAAGATTTAAAAGTTGCAAACTATCACATCCTGAATTAAAACAATCGAAACAATTAATGCTCGATTGCTGATGAATAATTTTCGTACATTTTTTTATAAAATGTTTTTTATCAGTACAAATAATTCTAATAATTGTTTGCAAATTGTTGGAAAATTCCTATTTCGCCAAAATGTAACAAATAAAAGATATAAAAAAAAATAATACATTAACAATCTATTTTCATTTTTATGAAGGAATGACAATTTTATAAAAAAAATTATAGATAATAAATATCACATAAGAGCCGGACTCTCTTAAAATGAAATTACAATTTTTTTTAAGGTAAATCTTGATAGACTACTCAGAAGCAGTTTTTCTTATTTAATGTCAATATATTGAATAATATAAACCATTATGAAATAAAATGAAATAATGGTTAAATAATATTTCATGCCAACTAGTAGTAATTTTAATGAAAATGAAGAGATATAAGGATGAGATGTGATATAAAAAGGTTTTTAGTTTTTTTGATTCTCTCTCTCTCTCTCTCCTCTCTCTCTCTCTCTCTCTCTCTCTCTCTTCCTCTCTCCCTCTCTCTCTCTCTCTTTTTTTTTTCTCTCTCTAAATAATAATTCAAAATACTACCATTTAAAGTCGAAACATTCATTACTGAGACAGTCTCACTGCTGAAGGAAGTGATGGAGCTCCTTAATTGAAATCATATCTATCATAGATATATATATTATATATATATATATTATATATATATATATATATAGTATATATAGTATTATATATATATATATATTTATAATACGTATACTATATTATATACTATATAGATATATAATATAATATATATATATAAGTATATATATTATATATATAGCTATATATAATTTATATAACTATATAATATATATATATATATAACTAGATATATATACTATATATTATATAATATTATAATTAGTATATATATATATATATATATATATAATATAGTATAGATATATATAATAATATATTATAGATATATATAGTATACTATATATACTATATTATATTATATTATATATACTATATATATATATATATATATATATATATATATATCTATATACCACTATATATATATATATATATATATATAATATATATATATATATATAATAGTATATATATCTATATATATATATATATATATATTATATATATATATATATATATATATATATATCACTATACTATATATAGATTATATTATATATTATATATATAGTATATATCTTTATATATATATATATATATACTATAATATATATATTATATTATATATTTATATATATATATATATTATAATTATATATATAATATATATATTTTATATAAATATTATATAGTATTTATATATATATATATATTTATAGTTATATTATACTTATATATAGTATATATAATATAATAATAAAAATATATATTATATATATATTTATTATTATTTTTTATATATATATATATATATACGTATATATATAATACTACTAGTATATATATATATTTAAATTTCTTAATAATTTATTGGTTATATATATATACTTATATTTATATATATATTATATATATATATATATATATATATATATCATTATATATATATATATAATTATATATAATATATAATATATATTAATATATAATATATATAATTTATATATATGATTATATATATAGTACTTACCATCTCCCATGTGAGGGCGCTTTTCGCCTTTCAGTTGGACAGCATTTTTTCTTCCTTCTGGCCCCTAAACTCTTGATCCTAGGAGCACTCTAGAAAAACATTTCTCAGCGCAATGGTTTCCGAGGCTAGTCTTGAGTTATAACACTCAGGTGGGGTTCACTCTTTCAAAGTGTAAACTAGCATCTTACATTTGGCCTTGAAACTCGTTCTTCCCATCTAGTTCTCCAGATCGTGTTTCAATGCTGGACAAGGAGTTCTGCAAACAAAAAAGTAAAGGAACCCGGGTTGCTAGGCCTGTCGCCTTCGTGACGAAGAAAGAAAGCCTTCATATGTTCCGACTGTCTCGAAATATCAATTCTTCTTGTTTATATATATATAACCTATATACACTCACTATATATATATATATATATATATATATATATTAATGTTATAATATATAATATATAATAGTATATATAATATAGTATTATACAGTATATATATAATATATATATTAATGATATATTATGAGTATTTATATATATAGGTATATATATATATATATAGTTATACTATATATATATAGAGTATATATATTATATATATTAGTATATATATATATATATAGTATAGTATATATTGATATATATATAGTATAGTTATATAGTATATATAGTTAGTGATTTCACTTTATATATAGTATAATTGAGTATAATATATATTATATAATATATATATAAGTATAATTATATATATATATATATATATATACTATATATAATTATATATATATATATATATATAATTATATATAGTATATATATATAATATATAGATATCACCACGAGTACGTCCATAGGCACTGCGGAACTGCAGCCCCAAAAAAATTAGAACTAAGCCCACAACTACTAAAACAGTATTTGTTATTTCCTTGTAACTCTCTCTCTCTCCTCTCTATATATTAATATATATTATATATATATACTATTATTATGTATATATATATATATATATATAAGTTATATATATATATATATATATATATATATATATATCTATATATATATATATAGTAATACTATATTACTATTATACAGGTGGCGGCTCGTCCTCAAGGCACTGCGGAATGTTGCAGCCGCCCCCACAAAAAAAATTCAGAAAACTAAGCCACACTAACTAAAACAGTCATTATGTTATTTTCTTGTAACTCTCTCTCTCTCTCTATCTCTTCTTCATATATTAATAGATATATATATAATATATATATAGTTATAATATATATAGTACTTCTATATATTATATATATAGTTATATATGATAAATATATATTATTTATAGTATATATATATATATATATATATATATATGATAATATATATATATAATATATATATATATATATTTATAATATACGTAAGTAGGGTATGTTATTTTCGCAGTGGCGGAAGTAAAACGGAAGTAAAACGATCGACCGCCCAAACCGGGAAGTAAAAACCGGAAGTTAATTTTCGGCCTTTCTATCGAGAAAAAAACCGCAGGTTTTTTTTTGAAAATAAATTGAAACTAAAAAAATTTAATTACTTAATTAATTAATAAATTAGAAATTAATTA
The DNA here is from genome assembly GCA_015478945.1 of Trachelipus rathkii. Taxonomy (NCBI): domain Eukaryota; kingdom Metazoa; phylum Arthropoda; class Malacostraca; order Isopoda; family Trachelipodidae; genus Trachelipus; species Trachelipus rathkii. The sequence goes on from JABUQX010050864.1 coordinate 47,878, forward strand.
ATTAATTAAATTAATTATTTAATATTAATTAATTAATTGTTTATTAAGAATATTAAAAAATAAATTAATAATAATTAAAATAAAAATTAGATAAATAAATAAATAAATGATAAAAATATATTGAAGATATAAACATAATAAATAAAATTAAATTAAAATTAAAATAATAATATATATATATATATATCATATATATTATATATTATATATATATAGAGAGAGTACTATATATATATATTATATATTGGTAAAAAAAATAATATATATATAATATATATATAATATTTATAAGTATATTATATATATATATATATATATATATATATATATAAGTATATATATTTATATTATATATATATATACGGCTATATTATATATAGGTATATAATATATACTAGTCTATACCTTAAGCACACCACAGACACACACACACACACACACACACACACACACACACACACACACACAACACATACATGCAAAAAAATACCTCAAACAAAATAAAAAAACAGCGCATACGCAACACGCACATGCCCACGTTACATGGCACACGCTCGCTCACGCACACTGTGGCACACACACACACACACACACACACACCCATCACATACCCACACACCACACACACTAGTTAGTTCAAGTAAGGATATTGGAACCGCTGGAAATCTGGAAATCCGGGAATCCGAAACTGAAATGGATTCCTGGAAACTGGAAATGGATTCCTGGAAATCCTGGAAATCCTGGAATCCTGTAAACTGGAAAATGGATTCCTGGAAACTGGAAAATGGAAAATGGATTCCTGAAAACTGGAAATGGATTTCCTGGAAACTGGAAACTGGAAAAATTAAAAGTAAATAAATAAAAAAAAAATAAATAAATAAAAAAAAAAAAAAAAAAAAAAAAAAAAATTAACATTTTTATTCTTTTTTAAGTTTATAACTTAAAATTTTTTTTTCTTTTTTACCCGCCTCTCCAACAGTCAATCAAGTAAATCAGTAACAAGTAAATCAAAGTACCATCCAGCCACCCTCTACCCTTTCATGATCTATTGATCTATTGACTATTGATCTATTGCCTATTGATTCAAGTCATATTTTGTATAACAAACAAAACTTTTATTCTTTTTATGTTTAGAAACTTAAAAATTTGTTTTTTTACATACCCTAAGGCAGTAAATCAGTAAATCAGTTAATCAGAGCCACCCTTAACTCTATCCTCCTAGCGGCATTCGTGATCATTTTTAATCCTATTGATTATTTGATCTATTGAATTCAAGTCCATATTTTTTTGATTAGAATTGTTATCTTTTACAGCCCTTACACTATCTCATTAAATCAGTAAGATCAACCCCTAGCACCCATACCTCCACACCCTTACCATGATCTATTGATCTATTATCTACTAATTGATCTATTGATCTATTGATTAAGCATATTTTTTAATTAAATTGTTATGTTTTATATACACCCCTAATAAGCAGTAAATCAGCAAATAATAAAATTAAGTAAATCAGTAAAACATTAAACAAGTACCATCCAGCCACCCTCCTACCCTTCATTGATCTATGAATCTTTGATTCAATTTTATTTTTAATTAAATTGTTATGTTTTACATACCCTAAAGCAGTAAAATCAGTAAATCAGTAACTCAGTAAATCAGTAAAGCAGTAATCAGTAAATAGAACCATCCGTAAATCAGTAAAGCAGTAATCAGTAAATCAGTAAATCAAACTAACCCATCCATTTCATCCTCCTGACCTTGCCATGTCTATTGATGCTATTGATCTAATTGATCATATTGATTAAGTCATATTTTCTATTAAAATTAGCATGTTTTACATACCCTAAGCCAGTAAATCAGTAAATAGTAAATACAAACTGCCACTCCTCAACTCCGGTAGACTTCCATGATCTATTGAGTCTATTGATCTATTGATTCAAGTCAATTTTGTTACTAAAATATTGAATTTTTACAATACACCTAAAAGCCAGTAAATCAGTAATCGTAAAGGTCAAAACTGCGCTCCCCGAACCCTTTCGTGATCTTTGATCTATTGATCTATTGATTCAAGTTATTATTTTTTAAAAATTGTCAATTGTTTTACCGATCCTAAAAGCAGTAAATCTGTAAATAGTAAATCAAACTGCCTCCCCACCCTTTCGTGATCTATTTGATCTATTGATCTATTGATCTATTGATCTAACTCTATTCAAGTCATATTTTTAGCTAAAATTGTACGTTTTCACATACCCTAAAGCAGTAAAATCAGTAATCAGTAAATCAGTTAAATCAAACTGCCTTCCCAAACCCTTTCGTGATCTATTGATCTATTGATCAATTGTCTATTGATCTATTGATCTATGTGATCTAGTTGATCTATTGATTCAAAGTATATTTATAACTTAAAAAACGTCCATTTTTACACAACTAAAAGCAGTAAATCAGTAAATCAGTAAATCAAACACTGCCAACCTACCCTTCTGGTTCAGATCGTGGATCTATGATTCTATTGAATCTATTAGAATCTAGTTGATTCAAGTCAGTATTTTATAGCTGAGATAACGTAACACCTTGCAAAATTCCCTCCAAGCAAACCTAACATTACTCAGCAAAAAACTTATCCTAAGCCCTCATTTCCAACATCATCATCAGTTAACACAACAGTAATCTTACGAAACTTATCATTTTTCTAAACAAACACAGTTTTAAATTTCACATTGTCTAGTAATATTGTACCAAAACGTAACGAGAAACTTAAAGCATTGCCTAACACTGCTAACACTTAACAAGGGGTGTCACAGCACTTTTTTCAAAACATATCTCCTAACATATTGAACGTTAATCTTACATTGGAACAGTTAAAACGATTTAACAAAATTTTATCATAACCTTACCCCTAAATATCATAATCCCCCACAAATAATTGCACCAAACACAAAGTTTTATTCCAAACATAAATGAAAAATAAAACAAAGTTTATGCCTAAACATAACATAAAAATATAAGGTTCTTTGATATACTAAGCGCAACCCCCCCAAAGCTCCCTGTCTCTATATCTTTACCTCAATCCTTCAAGTATCAGTAAAATAAAACGCACAAGTCCCTCCCACCTCTCCCTAACCGACCTCCGTCCATGAAACCTTCTTGATCTATAGATCTAAATATGATTCAGGTAACATATCAGAGTATCATTTGCGGATAAACATATAGGAGAGCGTAAAATGAAGTTCTTTTATGGAGAGGAAACAACGAATATATGCAACGTTATTGATATTTTCGACAATTAATAAAGCTAACAATACATTATCCGGAACTAAGATATAATGTACAATGA
>JABUQX010050865.1:10000-12500 GCA_015478945.1 Trachelipus rathkii
CATTAATTTGGTCTTTTCAATTTTCACCTCAATCTGGCAACCCTGATTGGTATCTTTCAGTTCATTTTTGCCCGATATTCAGTGACTAATATAATTTTTTTATTGCTAGGCCTGAACCGCCTACGTGCTCTGGCTGATACATACATAAGTGCATCGGTTCTGATAATTTATTCAAGAATTAAAAAAGGTAAAATAATTGAGTTTTCAGAAGTAGAACATTATTTATTGTTTTAAAGAAATTAGGTGACTTAGCAGTTTTGATATTAATGGATGGTCGAAAAAGGTTGAGTGGCGCAAAATACCGTAAAATAGCAGAAGAGAAAAGGAGAAAGGATAATAAAGTGTTATCTAAAATACCAAGAGTAGACTCATTCTTTATCACAAAGACAAATGAATCTATCGTGAGTGCGGATGAATCTGAAATAATTTAAAAAAATCATTGATGATAACGATAACACGGGTAATCGTGAAACATATGCATCGACTTCTTACGTTACTGTCGGGAATAGTGACCAGGTAGACGAAGCACAAGACAAAGAAATCTTTATACCAAGCGATGATCCATTTTATTGGAAGGTTAGTGAAGCCACGCGAGACTACTTTGCAAAAAATGGGATTAATCAAAATTCAGACAGATTTTTTTAATTCTAGAGAATTTATCCAGATAAAAGTAGATTCTTAACAAAATCCTTGTTTGAACGAAAACTTTTGAATGGAGATGTTGTGAAACGTGACTATTTAGTGTACTCTAACAGTTAAGGATCCGTCTTTTGTGGTCCGTGTAAACTTTTTGGAGGCTGTGTTGTATCTCAGTTTGTAACAGAAGGATTTAACGATTGGAAGTATGGCAATACAAGATTGACTGAACATGAAAATTCCCTTCGCCATCGTTATTGTATGTTGATGCTGAAGAGACTAAGTAATTCATTATGTAGAGTTAACAAGCAGCTGATCTCTCAATTAGAAGAAGAAGTAAATATTGGAGAAATGCACTACAAAGAGTTATTGCTGTTATTAGGAAACTTTCCTCTTGGGAGTTACCATTCCGAGGCGATGATGAAATAAATGGCTCTGGTCGAAATGGAAATTTTATGATGTGTCTGGAACATATTGCAGAATTGACCTTTTTTAACAAAATCACCTATCTCAATTGTCAAAATTCTGGGCAAAGGAAGCACTTCTTATTTATCACATAGCACTTACGAAGAACTTATCCAATTATGGCTAGAAAGGTAATAATTAACAGTGAAATAGTGAAAAGAATTTTTGCAAAATTTGTCTTTTTTTTTTTTACAAAATTCCACTCCAGACATTACTTATAAAGATCAGCTGAAGCTTTATCATCAGATATGTTAGCAAAGAAGGGATGCCTAAAGAACGCTTTTTAGGATTTATTAAAAATCCTGGTTATACAGGTAAAGAACTAGCGGAAATGGTGATGAGTTTTCTCAAAAGCAAATGAATTAGAAATAAGCAGTTGTCGGGGTCAAACGTTGATAATGCTTCTAATATGTCAGGAATATATTCTGGCCTGCAAACAAGAATTAAAGAGGTCATCATCTAGCATATTATCATATCATGTTTCAGCTCATTCCCCTAATTTAGTGGGCTCTAGCTCTGCCACAGTTGTTATAAACTTACGGTTTCTTGATTAGAATCGATCCGCTATAAGAATCTTTATAATTTTTTCACGGGGTGTACGAATTGTTGTTGTTTCTTGGAATCTTTCTTCAAAAAATATACTGTCAAACACTATGTGGGACAAGGTGGTCAGCTCGAGCAGAAGCTTGTAAAAGTCTAAACACAAAGGTTTGGAAGCTATTGTTAAGGCTTTAAACATCTGTTATCTGAAGATAAAATGAGGACCAGTCAATTCAGCTCGATGAGGGCAAGAGGGAAAGTGTGTGAATAAAATTGAGGTCCTATGAAATACTCTTTTATTCCTGTAATATGGGAACCATACTTGAAAGATTTGATTCTGTAAATAAAATTGCAATCCGAAGATATGGATGTGGTCACCGTTATTAATTTGCACAACTCCCTGTGTAACTTAGTTAATAGAAATTAGAAGTTCATTAGAAACCTACGAAAATTGTGCCAAAGAAAATTGAAAATCTTTACACCAAAAAGACATCAAGAATGTATCTAAACTAAGATTGAAGAAAAGAAGAAAATTATCAAATAGGCATTCTTTAAGCAAGCTTCAATACTATATTAGATAAACTTAAACTGTCAACAGAATTTAATAGAAAGTTTTTGCATACAGCGAATTTTCAGAAAATTTTTATTCTTTTCAAAACTCACCGAAGACCCGACCCAGAACGACATTCATAATCAGCTTAAATTATTACAAAAAATTATCGATCCGACTTAGAAGATTTTGGAGCAGAATGCAATTCACTTAAAATGTTTGCTTTTAGAAGAAGGTAATGACAGTAAACACCTTGTCCCAATTAAAAACAATTATTATATATCAAAAGCCTCATGATATATACTCCAA
>JABUQX010050866.1:0-7500 GCA_015478945.1 Trachelipus rathkii
GTTTCTCAAGTAAATAGGAGATGTTATAAATTTTAAGTTCTGTTTGAAAAGCATTATAATGAAATTAACTTTTTAGTTCTTGTTTATATACCTTTTAGAAGTTTCTGTGGAGTACTCAGGTGTGTCGTGATTGTATCTTAAAATTTAGATTCATTTTCTACTCGCCAAGACCCCAATACTCGTATTTTTCTTAAAATCATAGTTCAATCCATTTTTAAAATACGCGTCTTGTTTATTTGCCAGGTGCAACAAGTAACCTAATTCTGATTTTCCGATATTACAGAGATGTTTGTCCTTATTTCTATGAAAACTCTGCTTAATAATAGTTTAGTGTAATATCCATATAGTAATTAGAATGAGAATTACTTACATTTGAGGATAATTATTAATTTCACTAGAATAGATAATAATTAAATTTCACTAGTCATAAGCCTCACTGTCACTACACATTAGGGTCTTTGTCATCATGATAACTCAACTAGCCATACTATTCCACGCAAGAGAGTCAGCCAAACCACCGCCTATCCCTCGCCTGGTGCGTCCCGGCTACAGTGACCGCGCTAATCCCAATTACCGGTCCCCAGAGCTCGCTGGTCCTGGCGCCCTGCAGTTTGCGCACATTTTATATTATAAGCATGTCCATTTTTAATATGTTTTTATTTATATATATTTTCTTTATGAACGCGAAAATGAATGAAGAGTCAAAGTGTTTTTATTTATAAAATTGCTGTGTCGTAGCAATTAATAATAGATCCACATGAGATTGTGGTTTTCATATAACCACCCTTGGGAGATTATTAAAAGAACAACTAATAATACACTATTCGGTCACTGGTGCTTACCGCTGGATGTAATACATTTCTGTACAACAGACCATCTAACCTCGAGGAAATTAATTATTCCGTTCCTAGCCACATTCTAGTTATGCTTCCTAATTAGGTTTGCTGTAACGTTGATTTCCTCTTTATAGCCCTTTGAGTATGTTGGACAGGAAATTAACAGAAGTTTTGAGTAGCTTATTTTCTCATATAGTGGGCAGAAGTCTGTCTTGGGACCATAAGTGGATCTATCTGTGGATGGCAATTCATGCTCTGGTGGAGAAGGATGTGCACTCTGTAATCTTAATACTAGCTTGGGATGGAGGGGAAGTTGTCGGAATTTGTGTCTTGAGGATAGGGTAGTTTAGGGGAATGATCGAGAGGACCGGCTGTTGTAAAGGTTCGTTTTGTTGTGGTGGCACTTGGATAATGGCAAAGGTGTTGGTTTGGTTGGACCCGATAGGTGTTGGTATCGGAGAATGAGCTACTTTAGAAGTGATACTTCTTTGGGTGCGCTAAAGCGGGGTGTGTAGGTTGGTAGTTTTGGAGGTTGACTTTGAGATGCTGAAGCCTGTATGTGAGGTGCTGAAAGCTGAGTGAGAGGTGGCTGGAGATTCGTACGACAGAGTAGTTTTGGGAGGAATAGTGGTGGGATAGCTCCTTTTGTCATTGGACACCTAAGCCTTCACTCTTGGAGGTGGAGGCCGGAGAATAAAAGAAGAGTTATCTCAATCTTTTGGGGCTAGGTTAGGTAGGTGGGATCGTGTGGAGGTTACGGTATTGTTGATGAATAGACAGATCTCGTGAGTAGATGAGAGGATCTTGAGAGTGTAGCACAAGATTGATGGAAAGTGGTAGTATGAACCGAACCTAGGCTACAATGGTCAGGACAAATAGATGGTGGAATAGAGGAGAAGATCATTGTTGGATTTGAGGTGAGAAGCGTTGAGAATGAATACATCGAAATACAACCTAGAGGTGCAATAAAACTCAATAAAGTTACATGAAGTTTTTTACGCAAATCTTGCGGAGTCTACATTGAATTAGTAACATCAGTACTAACCCTCCAAAAAATGTTACTTAAGTCCAGAACTTTGAAACCCAAGCCTGATATATATATATATATATTATATATATATATATATATACTTAGATAATTATATCTATTCTATTGCTATGGCTGTTAAATTAATGTGCAGGATATAGATAGTAAATTAATTATAGGTATATATAGGGGTGTAAACCGCCGGAACTGAAATTCTTATCGTTCCGGCCGACAAATGCGGTAACACGGGAAATTTGCTGAAATGAGGCAGCATTTTCCAATTAACTATAAAGAAATGTAAAAAATAATTCTATATAACTTTTCTGAATGAGAAATGCTAATCACTATATATATTTTATATATATATATATATAATATAACTACACTAATCAATATATATACTAAGCTAAGACTTATATATATACAAATAATACTTACTCTTATATTTATATTATATATATAATATATATATTATATATATATACGTCTATATATTATATATATTAATATTATATAGAAAGACTAAATATATTATTACAAATTAATACATATATTATATATATTATATTTTACCCTATTAATTAAGAGCAGTAAATGATATATTATTCATTTTAATTGATTACGAGATTTTGTCCTATTAAAAACTTAACAAAATTGTTTTAAAATGACCATCAATATCGCCTTATTTTTGCAATGTGAAAGATTTGTGTGCAACTTAAGAAAATAATTTTTTATTTGATTAATCAATCAATACAAATTCAATATCTTTAATTAGAGTTGTAAAATATGCCACACCGGCGAAGGATGACATTACCTGGAAAAACGAAAAATTCAAAACTATAGCTATATAGTTGGTTTAGACACTTTAACCTTGGTAGAACTAATTATTAAAAACATTTATACAACGCCCGGTTTTGTCACAGTAAATCAATTATTAAATGTTTCTATACAAACAAATAGAAATATAAACTACATAACACCACAATAATTGAGAATTCTGGAAGTTCCAAGCCGCAGAAATTATTGTAGAATATGTAAATAGAACTGAAATGCAAGGTGAGAAGTTGATCTATTATTTTTTCTTAAAAGAATAACTCAAGCTCTTGTGGTGCTGAGTCCACATAAAATATACCTGTGAAACTAAAGATAGAAGTCCGTGAATAATCAAGTGAGTCTTCTCTGAAGTATGTTTTAGTCATGATGCATAACTTAATGTCACACTGAACTATTGAATGAATTCTTTATTTACGTCACGTTTATGTTATGCAGATAAATAAAATAAATTTTTATTACGAAACTCAGATACTCCTACGTCCTTTGACCTTTTTTTTAAAGAGTTAGACTGGAACTCATAGAACATTGTTGCCAACCATTCTTCAACTACCCCAAAATATATCTTATTTCACATTAAAAAAAATATTTTTTTTGTAGAGAGATGATAGTACCAACCAACTTAATGCAGTAAATTGAGATCAGGCCCAGATATAATAAGCCGCAGAATGTTTTAATATCATATGAATTGATCTAGATCAGATATTATTTACTACAGATATAATGGACGAAGCTAAATATTTTAATACGAGTATGACTGTGTTATAACTCTTATACTTACTCCACATGGCTTACGAGCCCAGTTTTGAAAAGCTTGCCACTTATCCGTAAGGTTCTATTTCTCATTTCGTCAATAAATACCTTCTTTTCTTATGTTATATATTTTAATTATAACCTATATTATACGTATACTAAATATAAATGGTCAACACTTTTATACCTAAAACTATGATTGAAATTTATCTACTATATACCTATATATAATAATATTATATATATACTACATATTATAACTTACTATATATTATAACTATCGTGTATATATATATATACCTTATACATATATATATAAGAGGTGCAAACTATTATACTATATATATATATAATATAAATATATATACCTACGTATACGTTGTAAGGGTCCTTATAATAATGTATAATATTACTTCTTTTATTTCTATATCTCACTTCTTCTTTATATAAATTATCTTTACTTTATATTACTTTATTACTATTAATTTATCTCTTTACATTATATGTGGATTTTACTAATTTTGTAATTTACATGATGTAATAAACTTATTTTCCTTCCTATACTTTGGCTAGATATATCTTTCTTTGCTACGTTTACAAAACTTTTCATTCTTCTTCATATCACTATACTGTACTTCCGGTTAATGCTTCTTTACTTTCTAACTCATGTGTAAACCTTGTAATCTCCTACACCTCACTATCTTTCTTCTTCTTTCTTCTTCTTCTTCTTCTTTCTTCCTATTATTTTCCAGCTGTTCTTCATTTTCATACCCTTTCTTTGTTCTTTAAATAGCATCCCTGCAACATTCCGAGTTGAATGAAAAATTCTATTAACTATCTCCTTCCACACAAATTTCTTTTTCAATTTTATCATCACAATTTTCTTTTAGCTTCTTCTCCTCGTCGTTTCCGCTGCGGTAATTTTTTTTCTTTCTTCTCTCCATAATAAAACTCTTCCGTTCTTCGCCATGTGAACCGGACACCACTTCTTTTCGTGGCTAAAAATATGTTCAAATTTCTTCCGGTTCCAGGAATTCCTTCTTATCGTTAATCTTTCTAATTGATGTACAGGATCTTGCTCGAAATACATCCACCTGGAATTTTCCGGTACAGCCAGCTGATACGAAATAAATAATTAGTTTTAAAATCTATTTTCCATTCATAATATATTATTATTATATACCGTGTATATAGCGGTATTAATATGGCTATGGTATATAACTTATTTAAAACACTCATAATATATATATATATATATAATATTTATATTTAATATTAGTGTATATTTATAATAATATAGTATTATTATTAATATAATAATGTTAGCTAGTTAATTAGTTATTATTATTACCAATAATAATTATACTATCAAAACTTTACTATTATAATAACTATACTGAGTATACCTTAAAAGAAAAATATTTAATTCCAAAAATCCATATTTTAGATTGAACTTTCATATTTTGCTTATGTCTACTCATCTTTTTAAATTGAACTGTATCGGAGTTTAAAGATACTTAAATGCTACTACTGGAGACTTTTTTGGTGACTTTTTTTGTGGGATAAATATATTTAGTTTTGGCAACCGCCTGAAGGCGTGGGTTTTTGAACTTTGACAAGGCGTGAGGGTTTTTTTTTCTGGTTAGATCTGTAAACTTGATGTTGAATTGTAATTCAATAATAAAAATGGTTCTTTGTCAGTATTATAATTATTATTATTATTATAAAACGTCGTGCTAAGTTAGAATTCAAAAGCCAGTGAGGCGAGTTTTTTTAAGCGATTAATAAATGCTTTTAAAGTATTTTGTACATTAGTTATAAATTATCTATAAATTTATGAGTGATGGAATCTTAGTGACCATTCATTGTTAAAGTTTTATTTTATTTTATTAATTCTATTATATACATCATTATTTAATGTTCTCTGTAATTATTTTGTATTTTTTCAGGTTAAATATTAATTATATTATTATTAATCATTATTGCTTTTAATGTTAAAATTAATTTCATATTTATATATATATAATATATATATATTATGAATGAATCATATATTATTTAGCTTAATTCCGATTTTATTTTAGAAACATTAAGTCAGAAATGTTTAGAGTTATAATATATTTAAGTTTCGCTATTATAAATTTACTAGCTATTATTTTATTTCTTTTTACATTAGTTTTAATATACCTTTTATTTTTAACTTATTTTGCAGTTACCTATAGTTTTTGGTCATAAGTTCTTTAGATTTGGGGTTAAAGGGGCGTTCTGGTCAGGGGGCCATTCTCTTTTTGCTGTGAAGAAAATGTGTGATCATTATTTGACCCTACATCTGACTAGGAAATTAGTCCGTCTATACGATTATCCCGCTCTACTTAATAACACACTACCCGTTTAAGCCTTATAATTTACAAGGCGATCTCCAAGTTTTTATATTTGGTAAATTTTGGTTAGTCAAATCAGGAGGTGATATTACATGAAAAACGGAAACGAGTGATGATGGTGGAGTTATTTTTCTTTTATTTTGACTAATATTTAAGCTCCTAGTTAGATTTAACTTAAATTTTTAAATAAGGTGAAGCCCCTTTTACTGGAGTTGACAGTTTATACTCAAGGGCTGTTCTACATTGCACTTTGAAAGTTCTGACCAAGAACAATTTCTACTATCTTCCAAATAATAAAAACAAAAGCACAGGTCGTCTATTTTAATTATCTTCCTATTAAGCTGAATGCTATTTGATCTCTTATTACTCACCGTCATATAGTTTATTTGAATTTTTCCTTGTTACTTGGAGTATGTTGCCTTTGCATTATATAGTTCTTTGGTAAAGTAGTTGCAAGAGTAGAAGCACACATAATCAATTATTGCATTAAAATTTGATGGACTTTCATAAAACAGCTCAATAACTCTTTTCCAGGCACAGCGGAACTGAGGAACTCTTACCTGTGTTTCCTCTTTTCCTATAAAAGGAACGTTTTTTAGGTCTATTTTGATATTTGATTTGATAGTAGTTGTTAAATTACTTAATTTAGCAAATTTAGCAACTTCATAAACAAGGAGAAATTAAAACTGCCAAACTCTCCCTTCAAAATTTTTTCAGACAAAAAAAAATGAGGATTAAAAATTTTAAAAAAAATTTAAAAAGTTATCAAAATTTATTAGTATTCCATTTCTTATATTTTAAAAAACAATAATCGTTTCTAAAAACCATTCCATACATAGCATTTTTTTTTTTTTTTTAGAAAGGCTGGCAATGTTTTGGCCTCATCTCCAGATTAGGTTTCATCTCGTGGATATCAACTATCTGGGAAATGTGGAAGAAGGATAATGTCTTAAGATTCTCATTTCCATACAGGTGTTTTAAACATGATTTTTCATCCTGAAATTTAATTAGCAAACATCATACTAGTTTTGCTTATCTTTAATACATACATTCTGGAAGAGCGGAAAAAATAGAATAATTTTTTTATGAGTTTCTTTACATGAAGTTTAATTTTTTTTTAATATCGAATCGCGCAGCATATTGGAATTTTTATATAGCTCGTGATTTGAATACAATATATATATATATATATATATATATATATATATAAAGAGTATATATATATATATATATATATATATATATATATATATATATATATATATATATATATATATATATATATCTATATATATATATAATACATATATAAAAATATATTTATATAAATTCGCCAATATATATATATATATATATATATATATATATATATATATATGTAAAAGTTACTTAACGTTAAGGGGGAGGTGGGTTCCTATTATTTATTTTTCATCTGCCTCTGTGTGTGTAAATGTGACTACCTTCACCATTGATATATAAATATATATATATATATATATATATATATATATATATATATATATATATATATATATATATATATATATATATATATATATATATATATATATATATATACCATCTCCCAGATAGGGTTTTTGCTATGTCAGCTAGACCAGCATCTTCCTCCTTCTGGCATCGAAACACTTGATCTCAGAGCATTCGAGAAAAC
>JABUQX010050867.1:0-12500 GCA_015478945.1 Trachelipus rathkii
TATATGATATATTATTATTTATTATAAATTGTTTATTTCGTTGTGAAGTTCAAAATAATCCTTTCAACAAAAGCTATAATGCTTCAAATTCTAATATTTGAAAATAAAATTACTAGCACAATGACTTATAAATAACTAATTAAGAATAATTGGAACTAGGATCTCCAATTTATTTGAGAGAATGTTAAGAAAGAGATGAAATAATTTTCAATATAGCTAGAAATTATACCTTTAAAATACTCAATTTTTAATGAATATTTACCAAATAATAATTGGCAAATGCTCAACTTTAAGGAAAAAATTGAACTTTTATATTTAACATGTTTAAAATAAAAATTGGTAATTGATGAAAAATTTTAACATTAATTGTGGTAATTATTTGAAGTTAAATTATATTTTATATTTAATAACAGGTTATTTTTATACTCACTAACTATAATGAAATATTATAGTGATTATTAAAACAAGTATTTATAGATAATTTCATTAAAATCGTCAATAAAGGCCTCTACATTTGTTAATATTTAACGATCCTGTAATTTATATATCTTGCTTTTTAGCATATTTAGTACATTTCAAATTGAACACAATATTATATTATTTCAATATGACTGATAATCAGTTTTATTACAAATTTTTAAGTAAATTAAAATTATATATATTTAATGTTGAAATTTATAGAAAATGGTACTTTTAAGAATTACTATAAATTTAGTAATATATGAAATATATTATAGATAAAAAATTATTTTTTATTTATATAGAAGTTAAAATTTTTATAAAATACAGGTTTTAAAAATAATATATAGAATATATTAGTAGATTAGTGTTAATATAAATAAAATAATTCGTTTTATACTATGAAATATATTTCCTTTAAAACAAAATTTTAACATTTTCTTAATAAATATTTAAATAATTCGCTTTTTTTCTTGCTTTTGAAATTGGCTATATAATTTACAATGAAAACTTATATGTTCAATGCTGAAAATACGTTAAAAACTTCATAATTTTAAGAATTACTAATTATAATATCATTTTAATAATGTTGAATATTTAGGAATAAATGTTAATCTTTATTAATGAGTTTATAAATTTGTATGTGTCAATAATTTAAGGTATATGCATAAATAGCGTTAATTTATTAGAATAAGTATAAATTTATTTTATATATTAAAACAGTAGTTTCAATCAAGCTTAATTGATATAATCATTTGGTAATATATAATAAAAATATTGTAAATTTCATTAAATAACGTCAATTTTAGACACAAATTTACAGCAATATTATAAGTAATACTTACATTTTCTGTTTATATTTTAGAATGTGCTTTCGACAATGAAACACTTTATTTTTCAAATGCTGAAAGTACCGTTAAAAACTTCTCATAGTTTAGATATATCATTTAAAATTAATTTTCAATATAGGTATCAAGAGTTTAGCGGTATACTTTCGTTAGGTGTGGGTAGTTTTAATAATAATGTTTAACTATGAAAAAATATTAAGAATAGATTTAACAATTGTATCAAAGATTTTAGTACTAAACATTAATTTATTTTATGTACAATAACGGTTTTCCGGGCATAACTAGCTCGTATATCCTTACTTTGGTATACCGTATACTGGGACATACAAATATTCTGTGACTCTCATCATATATAATTATAGAAACGATTGTATTTCTCAGAAGACACTAAAACAATTATAAATTCTCTTTCTGCTTCTATGTGCATAATATTGCTGGTTATGACATATTCTATTTATACAACATATCAATATAGAGTTATAATAAATGACTAGAAAAATATACTGTTAATTCAAAAATACATTTTTAAGAATTACCTGCTTGACCAATAGGAGTTCCTCGAATATCGGGGGTAGTAATTCTCACGGGAAAATATCGGTAACTTTTTAGAGTTTCTACTGCATATATGAATTATGATTGTCATGTCAGAACTTTAATTAGCTATAACATAGGACAACTGTATAATTTCTTTTTAACGAAGTTAATTATTGATTTTTTTTCATAACAACGAGTTTGTTCCACAACTATTGAGAAATAATAATTTCATATGAGTAATAGATCACTTCGGATTAAAACGGAATATTCTTGGGATCCGGATATGGGATTCACTTGATCCGAGAACTGTCAGTGGTATAAATAGTAGGCTCGGGTCGGCTCCGACTAGAGTATATATAGAAACTATACTATGTGAATAATTTATTTTATGCTTACGTTCTTTGTGAGAAATAAATTTTTTTCACACTTATAATAAAAGGATAATATATTTTTATTGATATAATTTTTACTATAACATAGATCATCTTGTGAAGAATACGTTAAAACTCATTTTAGATTACCGGATAAACTACGTGCTCGGTTCCGTCCTGGCTCCGGCTTTCAATGTTGAAATTTAGGATACGGATCTCGGGATCTCTCGACATGTCGATAGTCTCGGTCATTACCTTTGTGGCTTCGATAGACTAATTAGCACTGAATCGCGTAATTCTCTGAGAGATAAGCTCTACACGGATCTCTTATGTGTATTTCTGCTATGTAATTTGAAAGACAATGTTTGTTTCAGTTTATCTGTTCTATATATGGAATACATATATTTCAGAACTAAAAAAATAACTTCCTGAAATTAAAATTTTCGTTAAACGTACAGAAATATACGGTTATTCCAGAGCATTCTCGGCTTCATTAATCCAGAGCTCTAGCTCCAGCATCCGTGCTCCGGAGCTTCCGCTTTAAGCAACACTAAAGTTTCTTGCACTATTATGAATTGTTAGCACGTCTTTCTGGTAAATAGTTTTTCAACTGCTAAAGAAATATTTCCGACACAAAAATTTTCATATTTACATCCAGAATTAAGAACATTTTCTCTTTCGTCTGCCTCTGTTCGAACTGTATCTGCATTTTCATGAAACACACTGTCTTTTCTCACAGATGCTCGGAGATACACATCAAGCTGATTTAAAATTCTCAATGTGTTTAAGATTAATATTGGCAATATGAAAATTTCTAATATGTTGAATACTCAATATTAATGTGAAGTATACTTTTAATGATCATCTCTAACATATGTAAAATATTGAAATTTTTAAGAAATCAGCGTAATAATATATTAGTATAGCTCATTAACTTCCTCTTCTTCACAGTTGACACAGGTTGCTTCCAGGAACGTCATTTCGAAGGATCACTTCTATGTGGAACTTCAGAAGCCACAACATTATATTCTTTTAATTTGAAATTTTCATTACTATACTGATATCTTTTATAGTGACCTCTTGAAAATCTTATGTTAATATTTTACCTTCCTCTGCTTTTTTTGAAATTGGAATTTTGGAATGCCGGGACTATAGGCTGGTGTGGGTGTTCTTCTGGGATATGCGTGGCGGAATATAGCGGGCTGTTCAAGGTGCATTTGTGACCTCATTATACTAGACATATAGAATGTCAAATAGATTGAACATTTGGGGAAGAAAGTAAATGGATGGGAGGTTGAATATGAAAAAAGTAAAGTTGAGCTTTATGTAGTACTTTGGCACATTTCTATTTTAATTTTGTTGAGGACATCTGATAATTGAACTATTCAGCATTCATGATATAGTTAAATTTTTTATTGTTAAAAGTAAGGTAAATAAATTTAAAATCATATATATTTTTTATCAAGTTTTGTCATGCCAACAGATATCAAATTTCAATTTAAAAAATGATACAATTTATAAATTATGCATATACATATTATTAATATTAAAATAATCGCCTTTTATGATTTATTGAATTAAGCACTTTTTTCATAATGAACAAATTATATTACATACTTCAATGCTGAAAAAACCGTTTAAGACTCATTTGTATATGTATCTTTTCAAATATTTCCCCCCAAATAATGTTTTTGTTGAAATTTTAGGAAAAACGTACTTTAAAGAATTCTAAATTTGTAATTGAGAAGTCTTTTCCATTATATCAAATCTTAGAATAAAATCTTACTTCATTTAGGATTTAAATTATATATGTGTTGAATATTTTTGAGAAAAATAAAATTATTTAGGACTAGAGTTTCTTTCTGATCTCTTCTCTTGCTACTTAATTTTTAAATTTCATCTTCTGCTAATAACATTCGTTTTTAATGAGAACGCTAAAATTCGTTCTTTTAACTGATCCACACTTTATTCTTTGCTTCAGTTCCGGTGAAAGAATCACCCCTACGCCATGTCTAATCTATCGATCACCATTATATATTAATTCATAGTCGTGGTGTAAAACTCTCATGAAACTTTCCATCAGTCTATACTCTGAAACACAAGGCAGTTCAATTCTTCTCTTTTACCATTTTTCTGCGATAAACATAATTCTAGAAAAATAATTGAGCTGAAATTTGCCCTGCTGGAAAGACCATTACTTCCTCTAAACTCGTGTTTCATTTATCACTCTATCTACTATATCCCTTGTTTAATTGCTACATATTTATCTACTAAGCAAAATATATCTTGTAGAAGTATATATAACCAGACTATTACATATTTCAATCTTAATGCTAAAATATTAATAGAATTTTCACTTTGTTAAGAGATTTTGTTAGTTATGTTAAAGTAAAACAATATATTTTGTTTCAAATGCTGAAAATGATTTACAACTCTTTTATTTAGATATTAAGATTTAATTTTCAAATGTTGAAATTTTAGAAAATATCGTACTTTTTAGATGTTTAATAATCTGTATCACTGAAAATATTAAGAAAACGTAATTTTAGAAGTTAATTGTCTTTTAGATTAAAAGGTTTTTACAACTCATGAATATATTTGGGTGATATTAATAAGACATGGTGATTTTTTTCGAACATATTTCTTATTAAAAACGTCAAATTTAAGGGCATAAGATGTGATTATAGATAATGCGTTTTTCGTGTGTTGTAGAATTTCGCATATTCATGAGACTACATTAATTTTTCAAGTGGGAAAATTCCCATGTGGAAAAAGAATATTTATACTATTTGGTAACAAATATAGGATTTCAAATGTTGAAAATTTAGGAAAAATGCTGTAAGTTTTATTAAAAAATTCATTGTAAATGTTGGAATTTTATGTTAAGAAAAATATATTTTAGAATAGTTAAATTTTTTTATTAAAAAGGTTTTCACGCAGGAGTTAATTGACAAGTATTTAATAGAGATTGAGTAGTAGGAATAAATATCTATTGGAAACATTATCATTGCTCAGAACAAATTCGAAGTTTTTTGAGCAACTGGTGATAGAACTATATAATAGATTCACTTTTCCAGACTTTGTTTTGAATTTGAATTCAAATGAAACACATTAATTTTTTCAAATGCTGAAAATATAGACGCTTTTAGAGAGGGAAGTTAAAGTGATAAGCGTGCGAATTTGTGTGCTTTTAATGGTGTAGTAAGAAATAGATATTTCTTAATAATGTTGACTTTATATTAGGTAAAGAAGATGGTAACTTTGAAGAATCATTTAATTTTGTAAGTGCGAATATTTAAGAACAAACGATACGTTAGAAATTAATGAATGGTGTTGATAACCTTAAAAAGGATTTTTAACTCAACATACATTAAGGATGTATTTTGGTTAATTAGGAGAACGAGGTATTTGAAATTGTGTAGTTAAGGGAATATATCACGTCAATTTAAGACACCTAAAACTATTAATAAATTCTCTTTTCTGCTTTTTGAAATTGCATTTCAATGAAACACATTATTTTTTAAAATGCTGAAAATACCGTTAAAAACTCAATTTTAAGAATTACCAAATAATTTCAAATGTTGAAATTTAGGAAAAAATTGTACTTTTTTAAGAATTCAATTTAAACTATGAATAATTTTGCTGATAAAAATCGTAATTTTAGTAGTTATATCATTTATTCCTTACAATTCAGGTTTTACTGCTTATTGTTGATGATAGTTGTAGTAATGTGAAAAGACAAAATATATGAATATTATTTTAAAAGAGTCATATTTTTATATGACACGTAGAAGCTTAATACATAAATTTCGCTTGTCTAGACAAGTTTTTGATAGAATATGGCTAGTTTCAATGATATTCAATTAATTAATTAAGTTTGAAAAAATGCTGTAAAAGTATTTTTAGGCGTATCAAGAAGAAAGCTCGATTTTAAGAAATTACAGCAAATATTACATATAATGTTATGAAATTTAGGAAAAATGTATTTAAGAGTTCTAAGTTTGTGACATTGTGAACATAATTAGGGAAAAGGTAAATATTAAAAGGGAAGTTGAATTTTTTTATTCATTCGAAATATGTTTTGTGATTCGATATAATCTAATGCAATATTTGGATATGAGTAGAAACATATTAAGAGAAAAAAAAAAAAACGAAACGTCAAAGTTTTAAGAAAATAAAATTTAAAAAAGGTTGATACTTTCTGCTTGTTGTGAAATTAGGTCAGTTGGTTCTTAATGAAAACATTATTTTTATCAAAGATGCTGAAAATGGTACCGATATAAAAACCACTCAATTTTTAAGATTTAAACAAAATAATTTCAAATGTTGAGATTAGATTTAGGAAAAAATCGTACTTTTAGAGTTCTAAATTTGTAGTGTGAAAAATTAGAGAAAAAGCGTAATTTTAGAATTAAAATTTTTTGTTAAAACAGGTTTTTCCACAACTCATGAAATATTTTGGTATTTAAAAACAATATTGAAATTTTCATTAAAAAACGTCAATTCAGACACCTAAAACAATTAATAAATTCCTTTACTTTTCTTGCTTTTTGAAATTGCTTTCAATGAAAAACAGATTATTTTTTTCAAATGCTGAAAATACCGTTAAAAACTCAATTTTAAGATTTAACAAATAATTTCAAATGTTGAAATTTAGGAAAAATCGTACTTTTAAGAGTTCTAAATTTGTAATGTGAAAATTTAAGAAAAAGCGTAATTTTAGAAGTTAAATTTTTTTATTAAAACAGGTTTTCACAACTAATGAAATATTTGGTATATAAAAACAAATATTGAAATTTCATTAAAAAACGCAATTTAAGCACTAAAAAGAAGTTAATAATTCTAGTATACTTTTAATTGTTTTTGCGTTTTTGAGATTATGCAGTTTCATATGTCATTACAACCTCCTTTATTTATATTTTTTCAAATATAGAGCACTAACTCGGGTCGTATTACTGTTATATGACACAAATTTTAGGATGAAGCTATTGTTTCATAATGTTGAATAACAATATAGGAAAAATCGTACTTTTAAGAGTTCTAAATTCGGAATGTGAAAATTTAAGAAAAAGCGTAATTTTAGAAGTTAAATTTTTTTATTAAAACAGGTTTTCACAACTAATGAAATATTTCGTATATAAAACAAATATTAGAATCTTAATTTCAAAAATCCGACGACACTTGCCATACTATGATTTCAACAATGTCTCACAAATTCAAAAACTATTATTCAACAATCTCATTTACACTAGTAAATTTGCCTCTGCTATTGTACACCCATTTTACAAGTGCTCGACTGAATTTTGAGAGTGCATTTGTAGAGAAGAAGGATATTTCATTCCTCTATTCTCACACTCAAAACCAAAACCGTTATTTACAAAAGAATTTAATATCTTCTAAAGAATATATAAAATAATATTCAAATGTTGAATTGGAAATTTATTAGTGTTTATCTTAAATCGTTATACTATATAAAAACATGGGCACTCTTATAAAGTTTCTTAAAAATATTTTACTTGTAATGCTAGACAATTTAAAGATTATCCAAGAAAATTGTCGCGGGGTCAATATGATAAGTAATCTTGAATTCACAAATATAACATTTGATCATAGTTAAACAGGTTTTTCACAAACTAATGAAGATAATTTGAGTCTAATCATTAGAAATTAAACACAAATATTGAAAATCTTCATCTAGTTATATAAAATACTCTAAACTTCATCTCATAATAAGCAAAACTCAGGTGCTTAATTAAACATCCTGTTTTCCTGTTTCTTTTTAGAAAATTGGGCATTTTCAATGAAACACATTATTTTTTTTTATTCAATTGGGACTTGGATAAAAAGAACTCACGAAAACTTTTCAAAGAATTACCAATAATTTCAAATTGCTATTTGAAGATGAAATTTAAGGAAAATTCGTACTTTTAAGATTTCTAAATGCTATTTTTAGGTGAAAAATTTAAAGACAGAAGCGTAATTTTAGAAGTTAAATTTTTTTTATTAAAACAGGTTTTCCAAACTAATAAACTCATGAAATATTTGGTATAAAAACAAATATTGAAAATTTTCATTAAAAACGTCAATTTAAGACATTAAACTATTCGAAAAATGTAATTATAGGTTATTTTTCTATGCTTTTTTATTTGTTAAAAAAATCTATTATAAGGGATCACATAATTTTTTAATGCGCAAAATGATGAAATACCGTTAAAAACTTCAAATTTAAGAGGTTAACCTTAACACATAAATTCTATTGATTCAAACTGTTCGACACATTTAGGAAAAATCGTAACTTTTAAGAGTTCTAAATTTTGTAATGTGAAAATTAAGAAAAGCGTATTTTAGAAGTTAAAATGTATTATTAAAAACACACACACACAGAATACAGGTTTTCAAAACCATTCAAATTTTTCGAAATATGAACAAATATCTGGAAAAAAGAGAAATGTCAATTTTAAGAAAAAACATAAAATTTTAAAAAAGTCACGTTTTCGCTTTTTGAAATTGCAATTCAATTAAATAATTTATTTTTTTCAATGCTGAATAAATTCAATTTTCAAATTCAATTTTAGATTTACCAAATTAATTTCAAATGTTGAAATTGTTAGGAAAACTCGTACTATTAAAGAGTTCTAAATTTGTTAATGTGGAAATTTAAGCAAAAGCGTATATTTGAAAGTTAAATTGTTTTTATTGAAACAGGTTTTTCACAACTAATGAAATATTTGGAATATAAAACAAATATTGAAATTTTCATTAAAAAACGTCAATTTTGAAATAGCTAAAACTTTTAATAAATTTACATTTTTTTGCTTTTTGAAATATTGTATATTAGAGAGAATTTATTCTTTCAAATGCTGAACAATCTTACCCGGGACCACATCTTAAAACTCACATTTTTCTAAAAGATTCTCAACAAAATTATTATATGTATAAAAAATGTCATCGGACAATTTTAGGAAAAAATCCGTGTAATTTTTAAGATTTCTAAATTTTTAATGGTGAAAATTTAAAGAAAAGCGTAATTTCGGTCTTTAAAATTTCAAAATTTATAAATATAGGTTTAATTAAATCTAATTTTATTTATTTAAAGATTTTCCAACACAATATCTGTATAAATATTCATTTAGTCTTTAATTCAAAGCGCGTCTGAAAGAGGATCTAGGATCTAGAAAAGATCGAAAGCTAACGCTCTTAACATTTGAAGAACCATTTTTATTATAAAAAAATTATTACTTACATTTTTTTGTTTGCAGTTTTTATTAATAGTTCTGCCTCCTACATTGATGACCTATTAACTAACTTCTTATTTCTCTCAGATTTCTATAAATCTTTTTTAATATTTTAAAACAGATGTATATACTGCTACTTAAAAATTGCAATATTAGATGCTTAGCTCTCAAAAAGAATTAAAAGTATGCTTAAACCAATCAATTGTAGTGCTAAAAAATTTATTATTATTATAAGACCATTTTCTACTATTACGGTTATTCAGCTGAGAGGGCTGATAGGGAAATTATCCTTCTACCGATTATTAATGCTTCCGTGTTGTTTAAGAAAACTCTTTCTTCTAATTCTTAAAAAATCTTGCCGTATTTGAAATCGCTAAGAAAAGATGGACAATAACTACTTTTATTTTTTTTAATGTCAGAATAAATCCCGTGAAACTCAATTTTAAGATTTACTCAATATTTTCAAATGTTGAAAATTTTATTGAAAAAATGTAATGTATCACACTCGAGTTGTCAATAAAAAATTTAAAAGAAAAAGGGAATATTTTAACAGTTAAAATTTTTTATTAAAACAGGTTTTTTCACAAACTAATGAAATATCTTTGGTATATAAAAACAAATATTGAAATTTCATTAAAAAAAGTCATTTAAAGAGCACACTATAACTTTAATAAATTTCTGCTTTTTTCTGCTTTTTGAAATTGCTATTTATTTTAATGAAACACATTCTATGAATTCAATGCTGAAAATACAGTTAAAAAACTCAATTTTAAAGTCAATGGTACAAATAATTTTAAATGTTAAAATTGAGAGAAGAAAATAAATTGTATAAAAAAACTGGTCGATCTCGATCTACCCTTACATTAATGTTTCCGAAGAATTCTCATCATAGCTAAATCTCGGTTGTATAAATCAGACAGTTAAATAACAAACATTTGCTAAATGCTACCATAGCTTTAAATTATTTCAGTAATCATCAATTCTATATCAAGAGTTTTGGTTATAAACTTTTTCCACAAATATTGTAATTGCTAGTACATGCATATTTATTAGGCAATTCTGCATCATCCGGTCATAATCAAAAAAGCGTAATTTTTTAGAAGTTAAATTTTTGTTTCAATTAAAAACAGAAAGTTGGGCTGGTGTTTGTGAACATAATAGAAATATTAAATTGCTTGGGAATGGTACTCAGAAATATCAACCATATATTTTACAAAAACAGTTAATATGTCGGAACTATATTGAAAATTTCAGCATAAATAAAATCTTCTGGTTGCAGGATAAATTATAACAAAAAGTCCAAATTATTTTAATTATCGTTATTTATGTAATAAATTCACAATAATAAGATAGAAATACACTTTGTCTATGTATCTCTCTTTTTCATTCTACAAGAATAAACTTGAACTCCTTCTACTTTCTTTTCTCAATTTGTGTCAATAAGCTTTTGAAATTTTGAGAAGACATAGCTTTATTTTATTTCATAAACTATGTTAAATATTAGGCCTTATTAATTTAATCTGTTTTATATAATAGATATCTGAATTTACAATTTGTATTGAATTTGCCCATAAAAAACACAATCATGACTGTACTTATTTTTTTTTCCTTTTTTTTTTGCTTAAATATACTCTTGCATGCTACAAATGTGACTATTGTTTAGCGATGATATTATTGTCACCGTTTTTTTTTTTTTTTTTCGTTTTTTTTCTTAAAATACGCTTAAAATCTGTTTACTAATTTTAAACATTATTTAAATATCAATTTTATTGGATGATATTATTATTCATATGCATATATTTTCTTTTATCTTAATATTTTGTCTTATTATCAAATTTTTCTTGTTGTTTAAGTGTAAAAAAAAAAAGGGAAGGAAGGTGATAAGAAATTTGATTAGTACATTTGTAGAAATTCTAAAGATTTGTACAAAGTTTGATTTGCGAGTTTTTTGATATTTTTAAGGAATAAATTTATTCCAAGATTCAGTAGGATATAATCTTTACAACCTCTCTGGTAGCTCTGGAGAGTAGGAAGAGGCATCTGAGGCTGCCTGGTAGTAGTAAATAAACTATGTATATTTCTCATATAAAGTTTCAATAGAGTAGAAGTAAAACATGACCTGGAACTCAAAAAATATATAAGATTCGTATGTTCATTAGTTAAAAAATGGGAGATAATTTGCCTATGTTATTGTTACGTGAATTGGACTTTTTGATTAGGCCTACCGAGGGATTCTGTGACATACCTGGAAAGAGCTAAATAGATATTAAGGGGTAGTCTCATATATTTAAGAAGTTTTAATTATTAGCCTACCACATATGTTTCTAATAGTTTTTTTGTTTTTCCTAAAAAAAATTATTTTAACATGCTTAAAATTTTGAAAATTTATTAACATTCTTAACTCTTCAAATGTTAATATTTCTCATATCACAATCAGAAGTAGCTATGTAGGCCATAATAAAAAGTAACGTATTTCAGTGGTAGAATTTTTTTCCAGATTAGGATTGGAACAAAAGATTATAGGGGCATATCTGTTATTGATGTAACTTGTAGCAAAATAATGACAGATTGCTTCTTTAAAGCATTAAGGAAGTTTTTACTGAACTGGTTTAATAGGGACATGCTTGCTCTTTTTTTTTGCATAAATTATTTTTTGTATTTTGATTTTAATAGGTTTAATATATATTTGGTTACAAAATCTTGTAAAAATATAAAAATATTATTAGTATAATATTATTTGAGGCCTGTAAATTAAATTTCAGGAATATAAAAAACTATTTGAAGGTTTCTGAACAAAAAACATTTATTGAGATAATAATATTTAATTATCATAGTGGTTTGCTGTTTTAGGTACCGGTACATATACAATATTTGAACTTAGTTTTTAATTTCAATATTACTGAAATTTAAAAAAAAATTTCAATATTACCTAAATATATAAAAAATTTCAATATCAAAGTTTTTGAAATATTGCAAGGGAAATTAACATTAATCTTCTCTTTCGTATCAGCCCTGTGAATACCCATTGGGTATATATAGCAATTTTACAAAAT
>JABUQX010050867.1:17500-32500 GCA_015478945.1 Trachelipus rathkii
TTTTTTTGTGTGTGAAGAGGCAAATGTAATGATCATATTTGAAGTTGTTGATTATGTTTCAGTAGATTAGATTTTGATGAGTCTGGAACCATGTTTCTGTACTGATAACGGTCTCAATATGACATATAAAAGTTTTTTGATTGTAGAATATGTTGAAGTTTTTGTGTGAAGCCATTTAAAACATTGTCTGAATAAATAAGTACATATTTTTATTTTTTTGTGTGTGAAGAGGCAAATGTAATGATCATATTTGAAGTTGTTGATTATGTTTCAGTAGATTAGATTTTGATGAGTCTGGAACCATGTTTCTGTACTGATAACAGCCACAATATGGCCTATAAAAGTTTTTTGATTGTAGAATGTTGTTTTTGTGTGAAGCCATTTAAAACATTGTCTGAATAAATAAGTACATATTTTTATTTTTTTTGTGTGTGAAGAGGCAAATATTTGAAGTTGTTGATTATGTTTCAGTAGATTAGATTTTGATGAGTCTGGAACAATGTTTCTGCACTGATAACGGCCACAATATGGCCTATAAAAGTTTTTTGATTGTAGAATATGTTAAAGTTTTTGTGTGAAGCCTTTTAAAACATTGTCTGAGAAAGGAAATGATAATAATAATAATTATTCTTATTGCTTTTAATATTATTATTATTTTATAATTCGCTCTTTATTAGATCTTCACGTCCAAAATCTTCTTCAAATCTCAGAAGATCCGTAAGTCAGCCCCTTGATTTGGATAAATCTTTCCAAGCCCAGGTCTCTTTATTAAAAATTTGCATTCCTGATGAAAATACTGTTCAGAAAGGACGGAGAAGACCTTCTGTCGGTAATCTGCTGAGTGATGACAACTCTTCGGATGATGATGATGGTCTAGACAACGAAGACCTGCACAAAGGGTTCAAATCTCTTGATGTGAGTTGCAACAAACCTGTTTAATTGTTTGTTTTTATTTGTATTTGTGTGCTTGCTATCATAATGGGGGAGGGTGGGGTATGTTGATTTCCTTTGTGATAAAAACCAAAGGTTATATGGACCTGTTGTAATTCTTGGTGTATATAAAGCTATAGATCTCTGATTTTTAGTTCAATTTAAAGCTCTGAGGAATGAAAACTATCCAGTTTATATAAAGGATATAACTTTATTAAAATAAAATTGCTTTCATCATATAATAATTTTGGTATTCTTATAAGAAAGATAAAGTCTGACTTATTTGTATTGTTTATATTAATTTCATTTTTATTTTTTTATTTTTAAATATTGTTTATGGTTTGATACAAGATCCTCCAATTCATTTCATAAAAATTAATTAACTACATTATTTAACTTTAGAACTTTCTTAGTTTCATATGTAAGAATGACCAATGTCTTATTTTGTTAATTTTTTTTTCTTTCTTTATCTTCCCCACATATTGGGGTTGGGGTGCACAACATTCCCTGGAAACAGCATAGTTAAGTAGAAGAACATCGCCTAAATTGAAAAGAAGCCCCCCACCCCATTCCCTCTCTTCATACCCTTAAGTGTGAACCCAACTCATTGCAGCCAAAATCCACCCCAGAGCTTCACGACACTGCTACAGACTCCCACTGTGGTATTTTATTTATTTATTTTTAATATAGGTGATAAACTATGTTAAAATCATAGTTTTGTAATAATGTTATTCAAATTTTGAACACCATTACCTAGAACTATCACAATTATCTAATTTTGTTATTGATGGTTCTGCTACCATGTCGAAGATATGGTTAACACACTTATTTCTTAACCCATTTTTGTTGCAGGGGGAGCTAATTGTATTTGCAGAGGCATTATGGGATCATGTTAGTTTAGACGCAGATGAGCTCGTATTTAAAGCTGGTGATTTAATCACTGTTAGAGACAGTTCAGACAAAGACTGGTGGTGGGGTCGCATTGGACAAAAGTCAGGATGGTTTCCAGCCTCTTTTGTTAGAGTAAGTACTAAAAAACAAAAAAAAAATTCCAATTATTGTCCAAACGATTTCACAGTGCCCTTTCCCTTTTTTTTTATGCTTAATCAAAACTATATATTTTTTTCAGTTGCTTGTAAACCAAAGTGAACATGATAATAAAGATTGTAATGATGTCTCAACCGATGATGATTCTCGAAAATTAAGTTTGGTTTCAATTTCTCAAGACCAAGTGCGAGCAAATGTTATTAGCGAAATCGTTTCCACCGAGAGGGATTATGTAAAACATTTGAGGGATGTTGTCGAGGTAAGAACAATTCAGTGCTTAGTACTTCAATATATAGAAGTATTGTAGCAAGAATAAAATGTTTGATACCATGGTGTATATGGTTGTAATATTTATATTTTTTCAGGGTTATCTAAGACAAGTTAGAAAGCGTCCCGACATGTTCTCAGAGGAAACCATTAGCGTTATATTTGGAAATATGGAAGTGTTATACGATTTTCATGTCCTTTTTCTTAAAGAATTGGAAAGTTGTATAGATTTTGATGCACCACATCGCTCTTGTATAGGAGAATGTTTTATTCATAATGTAAGTGCAACCACTTATTTAATTTGTTGAAATTTTTTATTTATTTTTATTTAATATTTTATTATTTATTTTTGTTTTAGAAGATAGAGAGAGATTGTGTTATTGTACAATGTTAAATTATTTTTTTTTTTTAGAGAACCAAATTTGAAATTTATAGTGAATATTGTAACAATCACCCTTCTGCTGTCTCTGAATTGCAAGAACTTTATCAAGACCAAAGATATGTTCACTTTTTTGAGGCATGTCGTCTTCTTCAACAAATGATTGACATTTCTCTAGATGGATTTTTATTAACTCCAGTTCAGAAAATCTGTAAATACCCTTTACAACTGCAAGAACTTCTGAAGTACACCAGGGTAGGTTTTATTTAAGACAGACAAGTTAAGAAGGATTTGTGTTTTTAATATCTTGTAGTTTTGTTCAATCAGCATTATTTAGGTGTGTGAATGTTTTTTTTTTGTTGGAAAAAAGAACAAACAAAACGAAAACTAACTAGAGAAGCAAAAAACAAACATTAAAACGATTAAAGCCTTACTTACCGTGATACATAGTGCTTGAAATTATATGAAAGTCAAAGGTAGGGAAAAATAGAAGGAAGTGTATTTCCAAAAGATTAATCCCCGTGAAAAGAGAGTATTATTTAGAGAGTTCAGAAGAGCAGTGTCCATTTTAAAAGTGATGATATAAGGAGTGTGATGCAACATTTCGGCGGCTAGGAATAGATTGGAATGGAGGGTGCCCTACCTATTATATGCGGATTGATTTGGTTTTGTGTAGCGAATCTGAGGAGAGTTTGAGAATGTTCTTAGAGGGATTTGGCAGGGTGTGTAAAAGGAGGGGTTTGAAAGTAAAAGTAAATAGGAGTAAGGTTATGGTTGTGAGTAAGGATATTCCTCTGTGTGAAGTTATCCTGGATGATGAGCAACTTGAACAAATGTCCGAGTTTAAATATTTAGGATATATGTTGGATGAAAGGGGAACGGATGATGCAGAGTGTAGTAGGAAAGTTGCTGAAGCAATTAAATCATTGGTGAATGTAAAGGGACTAAGTCTTGAGTGCACTAGGGTCTTACATGAGGGTATATTGTTATCTGCGTTAATGTATTGTAGTGAAACTATGGTCTGAAATAAGAGGTATAGATCTAAAGTATAAAATGTATTCATATAGACAATCTTAGGGGTGTGTTAGGTGTGAGAAGAATTGGTAAAATGAGGAATGAACGTATTAGAGAGTTGTTTGGTGTGAAGAAAGGAATAAATTAGAGAATAAATGAAAGTACGTTGAGATGGTTTGGTCGTGTGGAAAGGATGGATGATAGTTGGTTGGTTAAGCGAATGTATAGTGGTGAGTGTGCTGAGAATCGACCGGCTGGGAGATCGAAGAAAAAGTAGATTGAGTCGGTAAAGGAATGCCTGGAGGAGTGGAATGGGAGTTTAGCAGAGGCGAGAAGAAAGGTGCATAATAGGAGTGAATGACGGGGTTTTGTGAAGGGGTGTGGTTGTGGCCCACCTGAGCCAAAGGATGAACCCATAGTTAGGGTCCGTCTCGGTCCCGTGAAGCTCTAGTGTGGATTTTCTGACTGCGACGAGTCCTCACTAAAAGGTATAAAAGGGACGGTAAGGCTGGTCTTTCTTCCCGACTTGCGTCATATTCTACTACATTTCTGTTTCCAGTGCATGCTACGTATTTACCCCCAGTCTTAAGGAAAGAAGGTGGGTGATGATGATTATGATAAAGATTGGAAAATATCAGCAGAGTGGGATAGTTTATGAGACGTAAAGCTTTAGACTGCATCATTTCAAGAAGGGCTGAGTTTGTGTGGAGCTACCCCGGATATGGGACGCAGGAAGGAAACAGTTGAAAAAAAGGAGAAGAATGTCAAGGAAAGCAATGGAGAAAAAAATCAAAAGTAAATGTTCACCATCTAGACTGAAGAAATAAATTCTTGCTTGAAGTTGATTAAGATATGGAAAAGAGTAAAGAAGAAACATGGATTTCAAGACCACGACAAATTTTAGAATTTGATATTTTTCATTTTAAGATTTTTATTTCAAAAATTATAAAATATTAACAAGTAATTGTCAAAATTTAAAAGAATAAAAATGGGGCAAAGCGAGAAAAAGTCTACACTCGGTTCTTTTGGTAAACTCTTTTAATAACATTTTAAACTGGAGGCCTGCAGCTTGGAATCTATTTTTAAGAGAGGTTGATTTTCAATGCGATCAGTCTCAAGTCAATACCTTAGAAGAGGGTCTCTCAGCAGCTCGCCAGATGTAGGATCATGAGGAGAGCTAGACGACAGGATTTAGCAACCCGGTCCTACATTCCATCGCTTGCTTAAACTCTTAATTGAATTGGCTACACCTGGACTCAGCGGAAGGGCACTCGCCTAACTAAGCGAGAGACTCAGGTTCGTCCTGTTCGGACGTAAAATCGATTACACCCTCTCTTTGAATAGAACTCTGCCCGCGAAATGGTGATCATTCTGTAAAAAAAAAAAAAAAAAAAAAAAAAAAACCTGGATTAGTGTGATTAAGTTCTGAAGATGCTCGAACACCTAACTACTTAAAAGCTTTTGTTTAATGTGGGAACCCGTGTTATTGTTCAAGGAAAGAGAATTCCAAGATTAATAACCACAGACAAAGGTTTCAAGTTTTTTTTGCTTTCAAAAATGTTATAATTGTGTGGAAGATTGTGTCGAGTTAATTGGTGAAGAATTAAGTTTTTGAGGCCTTGAAAGCTACCCATGTCTTTGCTTTGCTTCAAGTAGAAATAAACCCTACTTCTATAATCTTTTATTTGTTCTAAATGTGTTTTTAAGAGTTCCTTTTATAGTTTTAATTTGTATTAAAAAAAAAAAAAAAAAAAAAAAAATAAATATTTATTAATGTATATTATTTTTTTTTTGGTATAAAATTCGCATGCATTCTTTTTACCATTTAATCCTGAAAAAGTTTTTTAATTTTTTTAATTTTATTTTAGGCAAATCATGTTGATTATCCCAATGTACTTGGTGCTATGAGAACTATGAGGGAGGTCGCACTGTTGGTGAACGAGAGGCGGCGTCGTATGGAATGCTTGGAAAAAATTGCTTCATGGCAACGAACAGTAGAGGGTTGGGAGGGTCCTGAACTTTTGGAAGATAGTTCTCAACTCATCCATCAAGGAGAAGTCATTAAAGGTATAGGAGGGGCTTGGCCGAAAGATGTGAATCTCTTTCTGTTTGATCATCAAATGGTTTACTGTAAAAAAGATCTACTTAAAAGAAACACATTTGTCTATCGTGGAAGGATCAACACTGATCTTTGTGAAGTTATTGACATTCCAGATGGTAAGTATGTTTTAAATCGATGTTATTTCTGAAAACTCTTATTAATAAAGGAATGACTTGAGTTAGTGAAAAGACTTGTCAAAATATTTCCTAGATCCTCTAGAATTTGTTTACAGTAACTTTTTTTATTTATTTGTTTTATATTCTTATTGCTTATTTTTAAAAGTGAATCCCAATGTTATGTTATTTTCTTGTTTCGTATTTTAAGCTGTTCATTTTTCTTATACAAACATCGTGGCTTCCTCGTGAAATGTAGATAAACCAATCTGATAAAACTTCTCTTAATTGCTACATTCATCTTAATTTGTTAAAAGTTTTTTCTCATAATATAAAATAAAAATTTTATGCTAATAATTTTGCCTTTTTTTTTTTTTTTTTTTTTTTTTATATTATTATTATTATTACGATGAAATCTAATAATTCATTAGGTCATCTTTTTTCTCCTTAGACCCTTTGAGAAGCTCTGCGTTTCACCATTCGTGGAAAATTCACTGTTTGGACAAGGGAAAGACTTACGTCTTCACATGTAAAACAGAGAGTGATAAAACTAAGTGGCTTCAAGCTTTCAAGTAAGTAGCACAAGAACTATATTTAAACAAAGTAAATTGAATTAAAAAAATGTTAAATGTGTTGTCTCCGTTTCAGCCTTATGAAGAATTCTCTTTGTATAGGGTCAGAAACTGGGAAACTTGTCTAGTATTATTTTAGTAGTACACTCTGGTTCATAATAAATCTAATATAGGAGGGATTTTCTTAAGGTTTTAATACACTATTCACCTTGTTTCTAACTCGAATAAAGGGATTCATTTTTTTGAGTTATGTATGAGGATCTTCACACACAAGAATGGCTAGGATTCATTAATTTTAAAAAGGAAAATACCCAACATCATCTTCCTTCTTTTTCCCCAAGACTGGGGGTAAGGTGCGTGACATACATCGGAAAAGAAAAATAGTAGAAGAATATGACACAAGTTGAAAAGAAAGCCCAGCCTTACCGCCCCCTCTATACCTATTAGTGAGAACTCGTCGCAGTCAGAAAATCCACCCTAGAGCTTCATGGGACCGCGACGGACCCTCACTATGGCATATCGTCAAGTGTAGGGTTCATCCCCTGGCCCAGGTGGGCCACAACCATACTCCCTCACAAAACCCCTCCATTCACTCCTATTATGCACCTTTATTCTCGCCTCTGCCAAACTCTCATTTCTCTCATCCAGACATTCCTTTCTTTCAATCCACTTTTTCTTCGGTCTCCCAGCCGGTTGAATCCCAACACACTCACCGTTATACATCCGCTTAACCAACCGACTATTATTCATCCTTTCCACATGACCAAACCATATCATCATACTTTCATTTATGGATTCATGTATATCCCTTTCTTCACAATTCATTAATAACTCCCTTACATGTTCATTCTTCATTTTATCACTTCTTTTTCACTTCCAACACGCCCCTAAGATTTCCATCTGAACACATTGAACTTTTGATCTATCCTCTTATTCCAGACCATAGTCTCACTACTATACATTAACACAGGTAACAACATACCCTCATGTAAGACCCAGCGCACTCAAGACTTGTCCCTACATCCACCAACGATTAATTGTACCAGCCACCTTCCCGTCATCTTTCACACACAACTTTCCTACTACACTGCATCATCTGTTCCTCTTTTAACAATTATTCAAATATTTAAACCTGTACTTGTTCCAGCTGCCTCACCATCTAACATAACTTCACACACCGAGGACTTGTCCTCACTCGCAACCATAACCCATTTTTCTACGTTTACTTTCAAACCTCTCCTTTTGGCACACCCTGCCAAATCTCTCTACTCAATCCTCTCAAACTCCTTTTCAGATTCACCACACAAAACCAAATCATCCGCATATAATAGGTAGGGCACCCTCCACTCACCTCCGTTCTCCATCATTCTAGCACCATTTCCTGCCACCCCCCATCTCTAAATCTTTCATAACCCCATCCATATACAAATTGAATAACAAAGGAGACATAACACATCCCTGTCTCACTCCGCTATTAATAAAACCAATCACTTTTTGACACCATTTATTCTTACATGTCATACATACTTTGATTCCATTCAGAAGCCTACCACCAACACCATACATTACTAACACCTGCCATAGAGTTTCCTTTTTAATCCTATCGTAGGCCTGTTGCAAATCCATAAAACCTAAATACAACTTATTCTTCTTCTCCCTCATTTTCTCAATCATTTGTTTCAATGTAAAGATTTGATCTACACACTCTACCATACCATAAAATACCCATATAACTCGAATTATTATTTAAAAACTTTAATTAACCCTCGCGAGTACCGGTGGGCAAATTAAGCACCCATATATTCGTTTGTCATTTTTTGCCCCACACCTTATTTTTTGCATTTTTTAAAAAAAATTTTGCCACTTTTTAGGTAACGGATTATGTAATTCAGTCCGTTTAGAGTTGTTCTATAGAGAGTGTTGTTAAATTTTGTTATTAGTTATTATTATTTTTAAACACATTATTTAAAAATTGCGTTTTTTATTCAATCTAGTACCGTTTCCAGAGAATTGTATAAATAAAATTTCGAGTAACCTATAAAAAAAAAATATATATATTATTATTATTATTATATTATATTATTATTATTATATAGATATATTATATATTATTATTATTATTATTATTATATATATATATATTATTATTATTATATATATATATATATTATATTATTATTATGAGATCTATATATATATATATATATATGTAGGTATATATATATATTATTATTATTATTATTATACATATATTATATTATTATTATATATATTATATATATACGGTATATATATATATATATATTATTATTATATTATATATATATATATATATATATTATTATATTATATAAAGAAGATATATATATACATATATATATATGGCATATATATATTATTATATATATATATATATATATATATATATATATATATATATATATATTGAATTTGTTTAAATTTGCCAGGTATATTCCTAGATATACTAAACCAATTTTTTATATCAATATAGACAAAAAATAAGTTTGAAATTTTCATAAGAGTAACTACGCACGTACGGTGTGGGCACTTTTTGCCCAGGCCACACTTTAACTTCGTAACTTTTTTATTTTTGAACCAATTGTTATGAAATTTTGTGTACATATATTTCAACATGTCCCTGAGGAATACCTGGAACGAGAAAAAATCATCAGCAAAACCAGACCACAAAATAGTTTTGCAATTAACCTTTGAGATTTTCCGTCAATATTGGGAATTTAATATATGGGGGTAACAAGTTGAGCATGTAAAACACAAGCGGAAAGGTTGGGAACCCCTGATGTAAATGAAGATGATAGCCTTGAATCAAACGCAGTTCAATAGTTATTATTATTATTATTATCGTTATCGTTATTATTATTATTATTATTATTATTATTATTATTATTATTATTATTATTATTATTATTATTATTATTATTATTATTATTATTATTATTATTATTATTTTTGTGGTAGGTTTCTGAATGGAATCAAAAGTATGTATGACGATAGTGAATTGTGTAAAAATAAATGGAGTTTAAAGTGATTGGTTAATATTAAAAGCGGAGTGAGGCAGGGATGTGTTATGTCTCCTTGGTTATTTAATTTGTATATGGATGGGGTTATGAAAGAATTAGAGGTAGGGGTGGCAGGAAGGTGTTAGAATAATGAAGAATGAAAGAGACTGGATGGTGCCCTGCTTATTGTATGCGAATGATTTGGTTTTGTGTGGCGAATCTGAAGAGAGTTTGAGAGGATTGGTAGAGGAGTTTGGCAGAGTCTGTAAAAGGAGGGGTTTGAAAGTAAATGTAGATAAGTGTAAGGTTATGGTGTCAGTGAGGAGAGTCCGAGGTTTGAAATCATGTTAGATGGTGAGCAATTGAGCAAGTATCAGAGTTTTAAATATTTAGGATATATGTTGGATGAAAAGGGAACGGATGATGCAGAGTGTGGTAGGAAAGTGGCTGGTGCAATTAAATCCTTGATGGATGTAAAGGGACTAAGTTTTAAGAGCACTAGGGTTTTGCATGAGGGTATGTTGTTACCTGTGGGAATGTATAGTAGTGAAACTATGGTCTGGAATAAGAGTTATAGATCTAGGGTACAATGTGTTCAGATGGACAATCTTAAGGGGCGTGTTAGGTGTGAGAAGAATTGCTAAAATGAGGAATGACCGCATTACGGAGTTGTGAGGTGTGAAGAGAGGCTTAAATGAGAGAATAAACGAGAGTACATTTATATGGTTTGGTTATATGGAAAGGATGGTTGATAGTCGGTTGGTTAAGCGCGGGTGTATAGTGGTGAGTGTGGTGGGAATCTACTGGCTGAAAGACCGAAGAAAAAGTGGATTGAGTCAGTAAAGAAATGACTGAAGGAGAGAAAAAAGGTGCATAATAGGAGCGAATGGCAGGGTTTTGTGAAGGGGGTATGGTTGTGGGTCTGGCCCGGGGGGGGGGGGGAAACCCACATTGACAAGATACCACAGTGAGGGTCCTTCACAGTCTCGTGAAGCCCTAGGGTGGATTTTTCTGACTTCGACGAGTTCTCACTTAGGGTATAAAGGGAGCGGTAAGAGGGGGCTTTCTTTTCGACCTGATGAGTCATGTTCTTCTACTACTATTCTGTTTCCGTTGCATGTGACACACCTCACCCCTATCTGGGAAAAGGAGGTGGATGATTATTATTATTATTATTATTATTATTATTATTATTATTATTATTATTATTATTATTATTATTATTATTATTATTATTATTATTGTTATTATTATTATTATTATTATTATTATTATTATTATTATTCTAGTACTTTAATAATAGCATAATCATCAATGTTTAATTTTTTATCCATAGTTTCAAAACATTTTTGTAATGAGTAAAATTACTTAATTTTAGGAAGGAACGGTCGCTTGTAGCGATGGATGAATCTTCAGGATTTGTGGTTTCAGAGAAACAAAAGCAGGTTGCCAAGATGTCTGCAAAAAATCAAAAATCCCGACCAAAACGACCCAGAAGTAAGTCCAGTTTGTTGTGACATTTTCATAATATGTCTTCCCATTTTTCTTTGGCATAAAGCTCAAGAGCATAATTCATTATAGATTTTATAGTTTCCTTTGCTTATGAAAATGTTAGTACTCTGAAGTTTGCGCATAAGTCATGCAAATCTCCGCCCTCTGTCACTTTATGGCAGGAGATAACTCACTGTTTTGTGCATTCTGATGTTTACAATATCATCTTTTGGTTCACCATATCATTGTTGAGTGTCAGACCATCGGAACGATCAGACGTACGTTTTCCAATTCCATAACGCAATGGCTTTTCAGTAATACCCTTTTTTGCATCTAGTCATTATTACCTCACTTCAGAAGTGATAATATCCTTGTTTTCCTCCGAGCACCGAAATTCCTGTTTAAGATTTAAATCGAGCTTACAATGTTGATCTTAGAGTACGTGTCTGTCTGTTTCATAAATTATGTATTTGTGCTTCCAATATGATAAAAACTATCAATGCCTGCAAATAAGGATAGTGCAAAAATATATATTTGCAGTACAATTTTTTGGTAATCCTTATAAGGACCATTTCCATCTTGTTCGCAGTTAATGCGTTTTCCTCTTTATTCGTAGAGGTAATGGTAATATGCACACTCTTTAAGTTGACACTAACAAAAGGTGACTACAAACCTACTATGTTAATGTTAACTAATGAAGATTAATCCCCTCTTTCGTGTTAAATATTTTTAGTAATGAAGTATTGCCATATTAGAATATAGGATTATTTTCAAGGAACCGTTATAATACCTTAAGATACTCCGCCTATCTACACTACATATCTATTGTTTCGTTATTTGCAGAAAGTAGTTCCTCAAAACATAATAATCAACAGAATTATTATAACGCCTTGTTTATTAGTATTATTATGGAATTTGTTCCTTATTTAACTGTTCTTTAAATTCCTTTATGAGGACACCTTGTAACTACAGAGACTGACCTGCTGCCTATTATCAAACTAAGTAATGCATTGGTACATTAAAATTTGAGTTTCTTTTTATTTCTCTTGCCTTTGGAAATACCGTAAAGTTAGTCTACTTCCTTTATTTCGACAACTACTGAAATTTTCAAAGAAAATAGCTGTAATTTGTTGTATTTAAGTAAGAGAAGATTGAGACAGGTGGTGAACCTATTTTAGTGTATTTGAAGCATTTCAGATCCTTTACATTGTGACTGATCAGAGAGATGCGGAGATAGGACCTGTGAAGCTCGAAGATTGTGATTTATATTTCTAATTATAAATGAAAGTAGAAAGGGACTTAATCGGATAATTTTTAAGTGACGGAACCGTCATAAAATTTGGTAATTCCAAAGCCCCTGATGGTGACATACCTTTTGTTCCATTTACTGCATATTTGGTTGATAATTTATTATTTGATATTATTGGGGATGAAAAAGAAGTAGGCGTTGTTTGGATACTGACGGACCTTTAATTTAATAATATATTTGAAAATTAAAAAAGTGGGCGTTGTTTGGATACTGACAAACTATTAATTTAATATACAGTATATTTGAAAATTAAAAAGCAAGAAATTTTCATTTTGTGAAGTAGATATCCCATAATGGCATTAAATTAAATATTACGACAAGATTTCTCTTGGTAAACCATTCAAACAAGTTAGGGTTTCCTCTTTGTAATATTTTCCACTATTTGTTTACGTATGCTAAAATATGTAATCTAAATTAATCATTACGATTTACATTTTTTCAACTTATATTTGGTAACTTCATAATTTCTAAACGTTTATTTGTCTATTGACAGTTAAAAACGATTCCCGCAAAGAGGTGATGACATTTGCTCAAGCCCAACAGCTCATAAGCACGGAAAAGAGAGAGGAAACCCGTTCTAATAGTCTTCCAACTCGTGGACCCAGTCACGCACACGTTCAAAAGAAAAAAGGTAAAAAAATTCTCTGCACCTTTAAAAAAATTATTTTAAAAAAAATTATCTTTGAAATTCAAATTCTGATGATAATTTATACCGCGTTCATATATCATCGGTCCATTGCTAAAAAACCATAAATGTGCAATTTTATAGTTTTTGAGAAAAATGCATTTGGATGCTCGTATGGGAATATAAAATTCAAAGTTCGACAAACAACGAACTTGTCTTGTTGTAACTTTCCCAAACATTCGTTCTTTAGGCTTTGAAAACTTTGAAAAAAAAACGACAAACTTGCACATTCGTGATTTTTTGGCATTGAATCGGCGATATTTAGCTTGTATTTTAAATAGATCTGCTAATAAGAATATCTAAGACAGGTTTCCGTAGAGTAAACGCTTTCTGAACATGTTTGTTATTAACAATTTTTTAAACATGTTTGTTATTAACAATTTTTTAAACATGTTTGTTATTAACAATTTCTTAAACGCGTTCTGAACATGTTTGTTATTAACAATTTCTTAAACATTTGTTATTAACAATTTCTTAAACGCGTTCTGAACATGTTTGTTATTAACAATTTCTTAAACGCGTTCTGAACATGTTTGTTATTAACAATTTCTTAAAAACATGCTTGTTATTAACAATTTCTTAAACATGTTTGTTATTAACAATTTCTTAATGATATATTTTTTTATATTAATATATATTATAAATATATATATATATATATATATATATATATATATATATATATATATATATATATATATATATATATATTATATATATATATATATATATATATATATATATATATATATATATATATATACGAAAGAGTATATATTAGAATTATATATATATGATATATATACATATTATTATTATACATATTATTATTATTATTATTATATATATATTATTAATAGTTATATATTATATATATTATATATTATATTATTATTATTATTATTATTATTGGCTATTATTATTATTATTATTATATATATATAGAAGATATATTATTATACATATATTATTATATTATACACATATATATATATTATTATTATTATTATATATCATTGAGTTATATTCTAGATGTGTTATTATTATTATACATATATATACATATATATACATATATATTATTATTATTACATATATGCCATATACATATACATACATGTATACATAGATTATGTTATAAGATAGAGTTAGCATATATGCAGTTACATATATACATATACTAAGGTTGCTACATATATATACATATGGTCAACCACTTTTCCGTAAATGATGATGGCAATGATAATTTTTGAACTTTTATATTTTGCATTTAGTTATGTTATCCCTGGAAAGCTCAAAATCAATTTCATTTCGCCTTGCAGATTTACGCCTGGTTGTAACAGGCGAGCCAAAATGGGTTTGACCAGGCGGAGCAAAATTTCATCACTTAATAGAGCAATATTTTTAAAGTCACATCTCCATTGGTAATTCATGGGTCAAATTTAGAGTGATTTGTTAGGATACTTTGTTGTTCATTTGGCTTTTATGTTTTTTTTTGGGAAAACAATACACACCAGAAATGAATCGGAATATTGTGTTGTGGTTCGAAGAGCCTTCATTTTCGTGGTGCGTATTATTAAAGAAGGAAATATTTAACGCTATGAAATTTGGTGATGATTAAAGACAGAGTAGTGAGCCATTCCACCTACTGAAGTTTCGCGAATATTTAAAAATTTGGCAGGCGTCCAAAATCAATTTTCGGAAATTTTCGAACCCAATACCTCTGTAGTGCTACCCGAAAATTTCACACACATTATACTACTTCGTTCAAAGATAGCCTCTTCACTGCAATATTGACTCGCTTGCTTCGTTTAAGAGCCAATACCAAATGCCAAAAATTGCCGTGTTGATGATACCATTGCGTTGGTTATAGTTCAAGACAATACATAGACAAATGAATTAGTGTGGCATCCGAAGCAAACACAATGTTAAAAATTTATTTTGCGTTAATATACATAAGAATGTACCATTATATCTACTGTAATTGACAAAAAATTTCTAACTCTGGAAAAAAATTTATCTATATATATATAGCATATATATATATATATATA